>VWZW01007353.1:254071-432276 GCA_013397115.1 Edolisoma coerulescens | reverse complement strand
ATTTCTTTCTTACGTTAACACTTGGTATGCAGAATAATCTTCAGGCATTAACTTCCTAGAGTTTTGGTAGAGCCAGAAACACTCTATATGACCAAATACTCTATATGAACCTCTTCTGAGCTGTAGTGTCCTTCATTCTATCACGGAAGAAAGACAAGAGGACGGATCTGCTGGCCATTGCTCTTTTTCTAACATAGCGACCTCTCCAGTTGTCATCTACCTAATCATGCACGTCTCCTGAAGTTCTTCATTTTACCTGCACCATGATCTGCATTTGCATTTTGCCTACACTGCTCAGCCTGCAAGTAAACAACTCCTCATCTGATGGGAGCCAGGTTTCTTGGTGAACATTTAATCCAAGAAAAAGACCAATTAAAGTGGAAGTACAAAAAGGATAAAAACATGTGTTTGGTAACTGATGGAGGGGGTCACAGAAGCTGGAGGAAATACAGAACATTTGAAAACCAAAGGGAGAGTTTGAATATTGAACAAGTTGACTTTAGGGAATACACATGGCAAATGCTCCTTATCAATAAGCAGGAGCTGGGTGAGCACTGTGAAATCGCCAAAATGTAGCAGATCCGGCTGACACATATTTGAACAATCTTCTTTTGCATCTCATACCATTTCATATCTATATTTGATCTAGAAACATGGCAAGTGCCAAATTACTTTAAATCAGGACCCTACTAAAACTGAAGGTATGACTCAAGTTGATTTTTAAACTGATTTTCTGCTTGTTAGAGCATGTTTCTCTTTTGAAGGTACTCCTTTGCTACATAGAACAAAATGACTGCTTAAGAAAAAAGGAAAAAAAAAAACCCAGAACAATTTCCTATTTTTTCTTGAATGCTTACATAACATTTTAAAGATGTTTTTCTGAACTGAAATAAATTTTACTTCTAGGGACAAACCTGCCATGCATGTTTCACTAAATGATTTTGTTTTTCTGGAGTGCAAGTCAAAGCAGAATTTGGGATATTTCTGTGTTCTTTTCATAATTTCACATTATATTCCTCACTGATTTTCCCAGATTCATCTTCAGGACTTTTCTCATACTCAATTTTAAATTCAATTTTTCTTCCTTCAGATACCTGTGGATATGGCCTTACAGAAAAAACAGAGGTGTGTCAATACTTTCAGTCCAGTCTGTAACTTCTTCCATTAATCGCTCTTCATAAGAAAAAGAGACAAATGAATAGCAGGGTCAAAGGTTGACTTTTATTGATCATTCTGAAATGTTGTTTGGAGACAGTGTCTGCTTTTTTGTCCGTTTAACTGAACCCATTAGAATTTGTCTCTTAAGGATCTGTTGACCCTAAGCTGTGATGCTTTAGGACACTACATATATCACCAGAAAAAAAATTCCTGTGGCTGAGTCCACCCACTGGTCTAACTCTTTGTCACACATGTCAGGTTCTGCAGCTGCTTAGGGGCTCTCCATACAACCACAGAAACCTTTAAATGATGACAAAATAATTGCAAAGTGAATTCGAACCTGATGCTGGCAATCAAAGTAGTATTTGTTTAGTCTGTTCTCCTCAGGTTCTTAATGTACTTATCTTCAGATTAATCCTGTAATTGATTTAAATACACTCTTTTTCTTGGAATGGCTGCACATGAGATTTGAAAATACAAAATTGCTTTATCTAATGTTTTCTCAGAAGAATTTAATAGATTTACGTAGCCACATGTTTAAACTGCTTTGAATGATATCCTGGTATTCTGGAAAAATGTTTTCAATATGTACAACACAAATCCATAACCTTTACCCCATTTATGAAATGTAGACAAGAACTACTTTTTTCCTTCTAATTTTTGCATTATAGACAGTAAATACAATCTTTTATAGGTAGATACCCGCAGTTACAACAAATCATTATAATTCTACTTACCAGCAATTAAAACATGACATTCATGTATTTCACTTCAGATGCACTTCATTCTTCTCAGGGTCTACACACTTGTAATTGCAGTATCAGAATAATCAATATGAAATAAACAGAAATGGAAAAATATTAATGAGGATCAGTGAAGAACTTGAAGAAACTCCTCGGCAGAAGCAGAGATGACAACTTTCTCTTTGCCCGTTACTATTGCAGCTCGTAACTGGTCTACGGAAAGTAAGGAAAGATCTTTGCCTCTGAGTTACTACTTTGATTTGCCCTTAATGAATCCATGTTGGCTGTCACCAATCACCCCCTTATTTTCCATGTGTCTTAGCACAGCTTCCAGAAAGATTTGCTTCCTGATCTTTCCAGGCACCAAGGTGAGACTGACTGGCCTGTAGTTCCTCATGTCTTTCTTTTTTCCCTTATTCAAAATGGGGGTTATGCTTCCCCTTTTCCAGTTGGTGGGAACTTCACCAGACTGACACAACTTCTCTAGTATGATGGATAGTGGCTTAGCATTTCATCAGGTCCCATGGAATTGATGTACCCTCAGGTTCCTATGGTCAATTCATCCTTATCTTTGGGATAATTTTTGAGAAGATATTTTTTCTCCTGATGTCTAGCTTAATCCTCCCTTACTACAACTCAAGCCTGTTACTTTTGTCTTACCCATCATGGACTCTGAAATATTGCCCTTCTTTTGCAGCAAGTCACTGAGTATGTGAAGAATGTCAGTGATTCTCCACTCTTCTCACCTCGAGCCTGAGCATTATTTAAACAGTCCAGGTGTGCAAATCCATGCTTCAGAAATTGCTCAGCTGGGTGGCGCACCGCTTATATCCCCTTGCCAAAGGGAGTGCTTGGCCCTACAAAGCCATTGTTAATATCAGCCATTGTACTTCTAGGAACAGGATTGTTGTAATTGCCAACTTTCACCAACAGACTTTTCAGTAGTCTTTTCGTTAGCAGCTTCAGCTAGAACAGAATGTTTTTGTATGTAAGAGTCAGCCAACTCAGCTGTTTACCACTGATACGCAATAGGGACAAACGGCCAGGTGCCAAATCTCTATATAAAGGTGAGATTATGTTTTTAACATTTACCAAAACAACCAAGTTCCAGAAAAAATATCCAGATACTACTAAGTACCAGTTTGTGGAAGCCCTTCAGGTAAAATACCTTGAGGTATTTTAAGAAACTTAAGGGCTTGTGGGGATAGCAAGTTCAGAACAAGGCTTCCCTGTATTCAAGTGGGGTGGAGAATAAGAAAACTGAAACATGCTAACTGCTTTCTAAATACTGACAAAAGACATTTATTCTAATGGATTTCCCAGTGAACAATCTTGATGTTCAATTTACATCCACCCAGTCTCCAAATGTCAATGAGTCCTCTACAGAAGAATGAAGAATTTTGGCAGACAATCCATGCTTTCGCCCATGAAACACACCTCATATCAGGAGGACATAAACTCTTGAGAAGAAAGTATGGTCCGATGTAAAAGAGTAAATATAGGCACTGATAACCACAGAACTGCCTGATACACCAGGAGGCTGCCTGATAACTCAGCAGAGTTGTGTTCCTCTGTGCTTTATACGAGTAAGGATCCTTCCCCTCTCAACCCCCAGGGACAACTGATCTTTCAAAAGGAGAATTCTGAATAATAAGAAATGTACTCAAGTAGAAGTGAAGGAGGAGCACAAGAGGGAAATGATTCACTGCTGTAACTGAAGTAGAAGAATAACCCATTCATATACAAGGTCATTTGTTTTTCTGTGTCATTGTGCTAATGAATCACCGTTTGTTTATACACTGGGAGTAGTACCTTATCAGGACAGAGAGGAAACAGAGACTGTTTGTAGCAGGGATTATACCAGTAATTTTAGTGAAAACTTCTAATTTCAAAACTCCTGACAGAAGAAAGGGCTGTATTCATACCTAAACCTGCAGAGACTTCCCCACTTCTTTGGACTGTGTGCAATTTAAACATATTTGTCTTAGTGCCAGATCTGTGGCCAACTGATCTGAAGCAGAATTTGACAGTGCAGACACTGATATATTGTGAACTGCCAAAACTACAAACTAGGGAGCACAATGTTTGTGCTTCTTCTGCAGCTAGAGTGTTCATTAGTGGTTTAGAGGAGAAGAGAAATGGAAAGGCTGTGACAGGGAATAGCTTTACTGGCAATATGACTAATTTATGCTTTCATTTTCCCTCTAAATGTCTTAAGAAATGTTACCTCAACTATAAGCCATTTATTCCAATAACTCTTAATTTGTGTATTAAGGAAGTATATGTTCACATGTTGCCAAAAAATCTGAACAGAGAGAATCTCTCCGCCTAAATTCCCAGGAGGTGATCTCTTGATTTGACAAGACCAGTTGCTGCTCTCTGAAGAAGACTGTTTTCTGAGTTGGTCTGTGGATAAGAAAATGGATGAAGAGTATGTGCCTGTATTTTTTACAGTTGTTCTGAAACCTGAAAGAGGGTCACTTACACGCCTCATGCAGCACAGTCATGGGGTCTCCCAATGTATTTCACTTCCTGATGTGCAGAAGTAATGCAAGATTCAACAATATATGCCTTCAGACCTCTACTAATTGTCAGAGAAAAAAATTCAAACACCCAGGAAACAACCTCTGTACAGGCTCACACCCCTGTGAAAACCAAACAAGACATAAACCCGATATTGAAGCAGTGCTTCAGCTTTCAATGACAGATCTATGAGCAGTGGACAAATAACTACTGTAGAAGGCACAGAAGAGAGACAGGGATGAGACAGATTCTTCACTTACTACTCTGCAGAGCCGCATACCTCAGGAAAGAGCCTGGCACTATCCATCTGCCTCTATCTGACTGCTCCACAGCTCTTCAGACCTGCTAGTTGTCTCAAAGGATCAGGCTTATGCTACTGCATCAGCATGGCTTGGGCTAGTCACAAAAAATGAACCCTATTTTATGTCTTAGATACTGGAAGATATTGCTAACTCTTGCAACTGCAGCTGAATGTTGACATTTCATCTTAGACTGTGTATGTCTAATGAACAAACAGAATGGAGAACAAGAAAAAAACAGGGACTGTCTTTCCCCTAGTCTCTGAATTCACCCGTAAGCTGGTGGAGAAGACTGGACTTCTTTTGGGGCAGAACATTTCCACAATCTTCCTATCAGGTCAATGAGAAAATTAAAAAAATAAGTCTATACTAAAAACAATAGGAAGTGACAGAGGATGTTTTCAAGCCTGGATCCTTCTCATCTCTACAGATGATTAACTAAAATTATCCCCAGCATTTTCCCTGTAGTAACTTGTGCTCTCCTAAGCATTTTCACAGATGTTTAAGGTGTTAACATGGCCCCAGAGACACTTCCAGAAGCAATTTAGACAGAATGTTAAATATAGATATGGTCTATACAGGGCATACACACCCCTATGCACTTCACAGCTCTCTTTAGACTACAGGAACTAGCAGCAAGCGAAGCACGTAGAAAGATTAGGGCAACATAACAAACAAAAAATGGCTAATCCATCATATATTGGGCCACAGACATTACCTATAGATGTGTTAGTTTCTCTTGGTCATTCTTGCAGAACACCATGGGCACACATAATATCCCTTCCAGGTAACAATGTTCCGCCTTTCCTTGATCTGTGTGATGCAAGGCAGATATTAAGGCAGTTATTAGGACACGTACACAAGTTTCGTAAAGGACTGCGAATTCACTGAACAAATTCTACCATTAAGTGTCTTAGAGTAATGCACATCTAAAAGTCACTGAACTGCAAGATAATGATGTTTAGTAGGCCA
Source organism: Edolisoma coerulescens (assembly GCA_013397115.1). Lineage (NCBI taxonomy): Eukaryota > Metazoa > Chordata > Aves > Passeriformes > Campephagidae > Edolisoma > Edolisoma coerulescens. The sequence continues at coordinate 426,581 of VWZW01007353.1, read as the reverse complement.
GTGAAGCATAAATATCTGCATTGTTAAAATTAGTTTCTTTAAATGAGACAAGTAAATATGCAGCTCTTATAAAGACCTCATGCACTGATTTGGAGAAAAAGATCTGTTCAAATGTAACTTGATGAAAGGGATTATCTTGAATTTCAGTGTATTCCAGTGTAATTCTATTAAAAAGCTGAATTCTACATTTTTCCCCCTAGTAGGGATGCTAATCAGTTCCTTGATGTGATATTAGTTGCATTTAACCTGAAAGGAGATGGATTCAGTCATGCATACATGACTAACCCTGTTAAAACATCAACAACAGAACTGAAAATCTCCCATCTAGATATTAACTGGACTACACAAGTAACAAAAGCCATGCTTTGAGATTCAGAGCCCTAAAATGTCAATAATCACATTGAGTCTATGACAAACAAAACCAGCAAGTGCAAAGGATGACACTTAATGTGTACTTAATGGAAAGGAGGAAAAAAAGAAAATACAAAATATCCCTTCCTTAATAAGATTTATACTATAAATTATACTGTACTATATACTATATTTATAGTATATAGTACATTTATACTGTATACTATACTGTAAAGGTTTTCAAGAGACAGAGCTGTCTATTCAAAGAAAGTGGCAATCAAGCAACAATTAAGCACAAATTAATAGATGTCAATTTTACCAGGTATTTTACTCCTTGGTACAGACTCACATTTTGGAATTAGACCTCTGTCTTATCAAAAGCCTTTGATTTGCTTTGACACAAGGGAGACTGTGACAAGGGGTTAACTGTACCCTGATACTTTAAAGACTCAGAGGATTAACTCTGACTTCATTGACTGATGGAATACAGCTGATACCGCTGGGTACTAGTGATCTTATTCCCACTATTTCTTTCTGCCCTGCTGTCTTCTTGATTATGCAGAGCAGAAAATGTTTTCCAAAGGAAGCAGTGCAGACTGCATTTCTCACAGAGGTCCAGGATTTCCCACGTGCTTTTTGTTTGTATGCACTAGGTGGAAAAAGGTTCTGCGTTCATCTCTTTGGCTGACTTAGTCAAGTTTCCCAAACACTGGAGCCAGGTTTAAGGATCAATATAAAGATACACATAAGATGTGTTTGGATATCCATTCTTCCCCTCTAGCCTCTAGCTGTGAGTCAAGAAAGGTATAGAACCCTTGCAGGGTTTGCAACATAATGGGCATCCATCCAAATGTACAGAATGGCACTAGATGCCATTTTCATCTATGTGAAAATAGATGAAAATATTTTTCATTTCTATATCATTTCTATGTGCAGTTTCATATCTGCACATAGATGAATTACCTAAACTTGAGGTATTTGAACTGGTTTTCTGTGGTGGCAAACTGGATGTGTTAAATTCAGATCAAATTAGGTGCACCACACAGGTTCTCCTTCCTTTTTCAGTGATGAAAAGGTGGCTGAACTAGAATATTTTCCAGAAGAATTTTTCATTTTCATCTCTCTTCATTACAACTTATTCTTACAACAACAAAATGTTGTTACAGAGGCCAAATACTTGTCCTGAGGGCATTACAGAAGGCTGTCATATCTTTTTCAGAAAATATCCTGAAACACACACACCCACTTCACTCCATCAATGGCTTTCATTTCCATGTCATGGCAACTCGGGACACCCTGCGCAGGTTTTTGGGGATTTGGGGTGTTTGTTTGCTGTTGTTGTTGGGTTTGGTGGTGGTTTTTTTAAAAGATCACTACTAAGATTTTAGTTTTCATTGTCTTTGAGCACACTGGAAACCAGAAAGCCAAATCAACATGCCAGGGAATCTGCTTATTGATAAATAATCCATCTTCTGGATGTGGCGTGAGTTACTGAGGTTTCATAGTTTAATGCCATGATACTATAATCATATAATCAATGCCCCAGCCTAGGAATTAAAAATATATTGATGGGTACTGTGTTTGAAAGAACTAGCTTAGCAGATAGAAGACAGTTTTAGTCACCATTACTAATAGCTCCCTACCAATCCTGTGTATCCAAAGTCATAACCTTTGAAAACACAGTCTCTTGCCTGATGAGTGAAGCAGCACAACAGACCTCCAATCCGTTTGCAATAGCCTGCCCTCAGACAATTTGCAATTACAGAGTGCGTAGATTGTTTCATTCTAGTTTAATATTTTAATCCATAAATTCACTAAATCTTTAAAGTTAGAGAATTCTGCCTGAGCTATTAAATCAGTAGCAGAGATAAATAAAAACTGAGAGTGGGTAATAAATCTCTTATTTAAATAATTCCAAATTCTCTCCCTTTTTGGATGAATATTCATTATCTCAGTTTATCCAAATACATAACCTGAAACACAAATGCTTCAGGATTCCTATCTCCCAGATTGTATCACAGTGCTACTGTAAGACAGTTTTCCTTAATTACAACAAAGCACTGACTTACACTGCTATGGGAAAAGCAATGCATTAGGCCTTGTATTTCCTTCCCCTTAAACCCTGATCATGGTTCTTGGTAGGCAACACTGGGCCATTTTGAGCACCAAGGGTAGTGTTCTCTGAGGTTTAAAGGAAATAGAAAATATGCCTCCCAGATCACACTCTTTGGCTCAGGCAATCAGCTTGCACCAACCTGAGCTGAGCCTCCAACAGGACTTTTGGTTTTGCCTCCAGAACAACCACAGCTGCTAATGCCAACAGGATCCCCACTGGAGATCACTAGGCTCAGTATCTGTTTTCTACCAGTGATATCATTTGATCATATGCTATAAAACATGCAAGAGAACAAGACAAAACCTTTTTCTGGAGGCATAGTTGCTGAGGAAAACATCTCTCTGTATTCAGTACTTCAATAGCCCTTTAGATCCAATAAAAGAAGCAAACAATTAAAAAAAACCACGGTCAATTTGCCCGGGAGCATTCATAGCATTAATGTTAGTTTTCTTGTCTTGCACCTCTAAGGAAACTGCTTTTTCCTTACAGGTTGTACTGGTTGATATGCCTATTTTCTATCTGCCATTTCATCCCCACACTTACTTTTGAACACAGACATAAAGCAAACGTATGCAGTCTAATGCCATGTATTCATACATGCATAAAATTTTGCTTCAGGAAGGGTAAGGTGTGGAGTTTGTTTTAGCTATTACGCCAGAAAGGTCTGTGTACCTGTAAGAGCTGGTGAACTCAGTGAGGACAGCAGGAGTAGCAGAAGCAATTTGACAGACAAAAATGGAAATTATCTCCCTGAGAAACTTCTTGCAGTCTGATAGGCCCTGTCTTAAAGGTCTACTTTTTACTGCTGGTCTCAGCAACTCTGGAATGTTATCATTTAAAAACCACTAACCTTTCCTCTAGCCTCTGCAGTCTCAAGTGCTTTAAATTGCAGTGAACAAAATAGGTCAGGTTCAAGCTTGTAAGAAAATATCATACCTCTGAAAGCTTCCAAATGCTTATGTCTGTAACATTGTTTGGCTTGAGTGAATCTGCTGCAAGATCACAGATCTGTTTTGCATCTCCTTACTTCATGATCTGAACTGTATCTTCCCATAAATTTAAATTTTATCTTTGTATTATAATAGAATTGAGGTATTTATTTCAACTTATTTCTTACTCTTTAACACTACATAAGCACTACTGTGTTTATTTACAACAGCTACTGTTACCAGGCTGTTGAAGCCTACAGATCTTCCTAATCTTCCTAATATTGCAGATTTTAAGCAACTTCTGTCAGAAAACATCACAACATCAGAACACAATGTATTTATAACCATATGAATGAAGACTTTTAAAAACATGCTTAAGAATTCTTGCCCTGATTTTAGCAAACTGCAATTATTTGTCATCTTAAATTCCTATTAATTTCTCTGTTGGGTTTAATGCCATTACTTCTTTGTTATTATAAACAGTTGGATTATCATTTCATGTCCTCCCCCAAACACATATTTTGGAAATTATTCTGGAAAAAAAAGCACACCAAAACTTCATCCCAAATACAGAGATCAAGAACAAGAGGAGTGCAAGCTGAAATAATTTGATTTACAGTAATAACAGACTGGAATTGCCCACTAGTTGTTTTCAGTACAAATCATTATAGATAACAATCATCAGTTATGCAACCTCAGATGAAGCCCATTTTTCCTGATACATAATACAGACATAAATGACCAAAATGCATGATGAGTTTGGTAATTAAAACAGTGACACAATTCCAAAAGGACTACTTCATGAAGTTTGTTATAATACCAGTTGGCGTGAGTCTAATAATGAAGGTAAATTACAATATAATTTTACCAGTTTGCAGAAAAGATGCTTTTTAATTGTTCTCCTTTAATAACAGAACACCAAAAAAAAGTCCTTTGTAGTTCAGTTTAGTCTTACTTAATACTCTTACCTCTTTTTGTGAAACATTAACCAAAATATTTAAAGTTATATACAAGGAACAATTCCTTTCTGTTCCTTCCAGAATGAAACTGCGCACTGCATGCTGGCCCCTCTAACACTTTCAAGGGTTTGAACGTAGGATTACTGCAGTGCATGGAGAGAACACAGCAATGAGGCCTAATGGGCTCCTTGTTACCCAGCTGTCTCTTTACATTTTGTGTGAGCTGCAGTGAGGTCTCAGTGCCTTCAGCCATTCAGGAACTGCCCAGCTGTGCAAAAAACAAAGCACATTTAGCATGTTTGAAGCAAATTAATCTTGCAAATTTCGTTTTGCCAAACAGAGCAAGAAGACAAGGCAAACAAGGCCTAGCTAGGCTGCAGTTTTAATTGTCTTCACAAACCTGGAATTGTAACCACTAATTCTGACCAAAGAATTATACTGAATGAATGTGATTATTCGTCTATAACCTGGACCTTTCACAATGTTACTGCCTATCTCAGAGGCTGTTCTTCATTTATGTGCTTGGGAAACTTGTAGCACCACCTTTATGATAGCCATGAGGAATAAAGAATTCTATGTCTCCCCGAGGCAGGGGAGGTCCTCTCCCATACTTCATCTAGCGGGAAAATGGCACCTCTCCACAACCTTCTGTATAATCCACATTCCAGTTTGCATCATCACCTCCTCAGCAGAGCTTGACACAGAAGAACTCTTTGCCAGGGCTTGGATTCCTCGGCAAAAACCATTAAAGCATTCCAAAAACTTGAACCAATGAAACACCTCATTCCTTGCTGTAAAACATTCCCAGCATGAGCCCACGGAGAAGAGATAAGAAAAAGCTGCCATTGCAAGACAACACTTAGATATCTGGGCTTACAAACCACTTCCTTGCACACAGGAAGCCTCAGCATTACTACATGGCAATATTTCCTCTTAGTCCTCCCAGATTCATGAAGTGGTTGAGCGTATCCAAAAACACATCCTTTTTTACAAAAAGGCTTCTTTTTCTTCCTAGCTCATGTTGCTGTCTATTGTATAAGCTGTGAGCAGTCCTAAATTTATACATCAACATGAAATGTCAGATCTTTGGTTTTATTTCTTCATTAGAAAACTCTTTTATACCACTTCAGAAACTCTGTTTTGTCCTTACCTTCTCATTTGTTCTCTGGAGGAAACTATCTGCTCCCTGTGGGATAATTCTCTCTATGCAATTTATTTGGCCTGCTAGGTGATCATGCTCCTTGCAGGATAACACCCCTTTAGTATTTTGTCTAAAAGCTACATAACACCCCAATTTTACCTTGTTTTGTTTTTCTCTCCTGATCTAACATTCCTCTAAGTGCTTTCTTAGAGTACTGTTGGTAAATTACTTGTGCTAATCCAGTGATCCAATTGCTGACAGAGAATGAGGTGGTCTCCTGGCTAACTTACCAAATGCTGATCTTGCACATACACTACAATTTCTAACTGCGAGCCAAGATATCTGCTGACAGGTGGTAACTCCTCCAGGATCTGCTCTCCTGTGACCTGCTGAGTTGTTTTCTTGGCTTATTCATTTATTCCCTAAAGAAAGAAATAGGATCCCTCATAACTCCTGCTTGTTAAGCCTGGCTCATGTGTTCTCTGTGACTTTGGCCAGGAACCATGTGGTTGGAGGATTTATATGAAGTGGAAAGGTTGTGATTCCAGCAAGAATTCCACATGACCTATCAGCTGTGATTTATTGGTCCCTGCAATGACCTAAAAATATGTTGAATGGTTATATTCTTTCAGTCAGTGCTTGGCATTTGAAAGCAATGCTTTTTCAGGTGATGCAAGAATGCCTTCAGACCTGTGCAGTGCAGAAAAAGATTTTCAATGGTAATTATTCATTTCTGTAAGTTGTGCACTCTAAGGCTACCATGACAAGTCCTGGCAAAGTATTATCTGCCTGATATTTCTGCTCAAATTTTTGGCTTTAACTGGCATTACTGCAGGTACATGGCTTAAAATAATATACTCCTAGGGCACATCATTCATAAAATACACGGTCCATACTTTTTCAGCTTTCTGTCTCACCCTGGTCTCATTGAGTGTTGGAAATTTGGTGGTGGTCTCCTACATTCTTGAACATCTGGAAAGCTTGTCAGTTGCCCCCCTCTCCTAAGAGTGAGCTGACCACTACGCTATTGATAGTTGACTACTTTCTGCACCTCATCTTCAAAGCACAGTAAGAGAAAGAGAATTCAGAACAAACACAATCTTGCAGCAGTTACAGGCCCAGACCCCACTCAAATGCCCCACTCTGCAATTTTCTATTAAACCTTCTTGAGACAATACAGAATTCTGGGTAGAAGGACTTGAGTCCACGTCTGCCTCTCCTTTCCCTTTAATAAACAGTGCTCTACCTGTTAGGCAGCACCTTTTCCTTCCTGTCATACAATGTTAATTCAGTGAAGGATATAGTAGAGGGCAAAGCAAACAAGGAGTAGAACACTCTGACAGCAATTATTTTTGGTAAATCATGTAAGTCTGGAGCTGCCACACAACATGTCTCGGAAATACCCTCAGCCTGCTGCTTAACCAAGCGTTCTCTTTCCCATGCCACTGCAGAGGCCATGCAGGAGTGCTTCTCCCTGTGCCAGATACAGCAACCAAACGGTGCTGCTGTGCTGCTCGGAAAATACTGCTGGAGTAGCACACCATAGCATTTATATCCCTTTCTCATCCCTGTGCTGCTATCCCCTTACAAACCACATGCCTAACCAATCGCCACGTTACAGTCAGGAAAATATTTTCGTAACGCAGCATAAAACACAAAATCTAACTTTCTAATAAAAGTATATTTGCTTTCACTATTTCATGCTCTTCTGTTAATAAAGTACACACACACACAAAGGTACCTATCTATTTCAGCTCTACTACAGCTGATAAATTCGTGCAGTAGTGCAAGTGCAGCTTTTCAGTGCATAACATGGACTTTTCAAAAGATCAAAGCAATTAAAAAAGAAATGAGTGTATGAAACTAGCTTCAAAATTGTCTCAGTCCTCCTGCTGTTCCTGGCGGTTTTGATGTGACTTCCCCTGCTTTCTTCTTTCTACATCTCTGTTCACAGAATGAAGAACTATGGCCACACAGAGGGTTTCCTTAAGAAAGGTTTCAACATAGTGTAGATAAGAGTTTTCCTTCTGTATAAATTGCATACAGGTTTTTTTTAATCTCCACTGAGAACTACTTTTATGTTAGATTACTGAAGAAGACATGCCCGCTCTACCTGGACTCTGATTTGAGTTTGTGTTGCAAGAGCAGTAAATTAAGTTACTGCACCTAGCAGAGCTGGAGCTGATCGCATTCACTCTCATAAACAGTATGAATTAGATATAGTCCTTCACAGAGATCTCTCTTCCTCGGCTAGCATGCGGAAGAGACTTTAAAATGTATTGGAAATGTTGCTTTTTGAATTCATTAAGATCTGTAGACCATATTCAGATTTCTACAGGTTGTTCGTGGCAAACCAGCTCATTCCTTTATGGATGAGATTTTTGTGGACCTAGGAGTTACAAACAGAAGCCCAGGTGGACCCTGGCTGATGGTTTTCTGGAGTTCACTCTCAGTTTCTTTAAATGCTTTGAATATAGAAGTAAATATATTAGATTTTACATATCCCAACAGGCTTTTAAATGCCAGGAGAAATCTATTCTTGTGAAAAAGTAAGTTTCACTCAGGAAGTTTGGGATCTATCCAGAAGCTGATGAAATTCATGGAAATCACCTGAATTATATTGACAAGCAGATCAGACTTCACATAGGTATAGGAGCATGTTGATGGACATCACAGAAGATGATCCTTTGCCACACAGAGCTGCTGTCTCATTTGTTTTAAGGAAAGGAGGAGATCAAATGCTTTCCTGTATTTTAAACATACCTGGACATTAACTGTGCGTTACTGGCTTCATAGATTCATTTTTCCAAAATAGTCCAGGAACCAAGCAGAGATCTTTTAACATGCTTGGAAAACAAAATTTCTCAGCTAACATACCCTAAATCTTTGGCAATGTTCAGAACTCATCCTTGTACATCAGAGTTATTTCCCATGCTTAAGTATTAATCAATATTTTTAAAACCAGTATAGTTCTAGGTCTGTTTATTTAATTCTTTGTGCTTCATTAAAAATAGAGTTTAGGAGCAAAGCAAAATTCTCATAAAACAAACCTAGACACATTACAGAAACACTGCAGCATGTAGAGACTCAAAGTGTCATATATACTCTTTCAGTTTTGTTCTTTTCCTCCCCTAGAATTTCTTCTAAAGGTTGTTTCATAAAACCCTCGGGAACTGTTCAGTCTGGTTTATGGTCAATTCATACCTGATGGATTCACCACAATCAGAATTTTGGCGTCATTTCACCAATGAACTCTCTGAAGTTTTATCAGTGTACACCAAAGCAAAATGTGCTTTCAGATCACTTGTGATCCAAGGTAACCAATTAACAGTGGATGCCCTATACTAGATTATTGTGAAAAGAGGCAATTGGTGCTTGCTTTGGTGGGGGTTTTTTGTGATTATTTGTTTTTCTGTTTGTTTACTTTTGCTTTTCTAGATGAGAGTGACAAGAGGAAAAGATGGTTATGATGGCAAAGGTAGCTGAGTTGTCCTCACACTCACGAAAGTGTAGTCACTCCCTGCAGTGCAGTGCCAACTTGCAGGCTCAGGGCTGCTGATCTTGGATGGCAGGCAACCACTGGGGTGAATTCCCTTGAATATGGGCAAAATTCATACATTTTGTGCTGCTCTGAGAGAGCTGTAGCCAGTGCAGCGCCTGAGTGCAGAGTGCAGTGCCTAAGTGCAGGTGTCCCCTGACAGTTCTGTCATGCCCTTGAGTCTGTTCCCCTCCTCTCCCCCCACAGCAGGATGAGCATCCTCTCCCAGAAGTGCACTACTACAGACTTTGTTCCACTGGCTGTGCTGGCTACAGGAAAGGCAACACCAGTCTATGCTTAGTAGGACACTGGACTAAGATCATCAGTTTTAGGGAAATTAAAAAACTAGCAATAAAAAACCGACTACAAAATACCTTTCACTAGGTTAAATTGCTTTTCTTGGACCTTGGACTCCTGACATATTTTTTGGAATAACATGTACTTCTTGCTATTAAGACTGAATTTCCTTTCTTTTACGATTGCCAATACAGCTTTTATCATTATTAAGAAAGTATCTGTTGATACAATCCATTATGGTAGAGGGTCTGAAACATTGACTTTTACACTACTACATACAAAGAGTGAAGGTAAATCACTGTAAGAAAAATAATATTTTGTAGTTCTAAAAACGTGAATGGAGGTGATCTTTTAACTTCTCTGTTCTGAACATGTTATGTAAGAGCATGATTTACTTTTGATGAAGACCATAGCTACCACTGATGTTAATAGACACTGAATTAGCCTAAAAACACAATAAAAGAAGTGGTTTGTAATTTAGATTCAGACTTTGAACTCTGCTGTTAAAACTTACATAACAAAAGATACAAAGAACATGATGTTAGAAAACTGTCGCATAGAAATGAAGGCATTCAGGATGCCCTGAGAGCTTTATTCTGGTCAACATTGCCATGCCGTTTTATAAATCATGTCTTATCTGTACTGCAAACTGTGAACAAGTGAGGGCTCAGCCTGGATCCCACTCACAGTCCACCCCAAGCAGGAAAGAAGAAAAGGGTTGCATGTGGCCCACACAGCTGTCATTCAGAGGAAAGGACAAACACTCAAATGTGCTGATATGGAATCTAAATGACTAAACTCACTAAACTTTCCAGCTCTGCAAAGCATAATACCAAATGCAAAAGAAATGTGAACAGCACTAGCAATGGAAATGTGAATTGGTGGCAAGATGGTTGTTTCCTTTTCGGCCCTCATATCAGTACCCGATGATAAAAACTGCTAAAATGAACTTTCTTGGTCTTGCAGTCTTTGGAAGGAAGTAACAATGCTTGGTTTGCTGGATAACAACTAAGATACCAAAATATTTTTAAATGAAATAGGAGTCTTCACTTAGAGACTGTTAGACTATCACAACAAATTTATATTTATTATATTTATGTTTAATTATATATAATACTTTTTGTATTTATATGCTTATATAAATTTAGATTGTTAACGACAGTCCCCACAAAAAACCCCCCAAATCTAAGAACTACCCACTCTACCAAATGCCTATGTTCTACCTCCCTATTGCAGACGATATTTCTCGCCTGGCCGGTGGCCGTGGGCCACCAGAGGGAGCCTGCACAGCTCCGCAAACCGCACTGGCACAGGGAGAGTGACAAAAGGAAAACCGGCTGAGTTGTTCCTATAGATCCTTTAGATTGAAGAGGACAACTGAAGTCTTCTCAGGTTCCACTCAAACCTCTCATGTGGAACCCAGGCTTCAGGGGACATTATTTTGCTGCTTCGATGTGGAAAAGATAGGAAGCTGTTCGAAATGAAGACAGTGAAAAAAGTTGCAGTAATCACATTAAAAAGGAGACAATAAACAGCTAACTATTTCAGCTTTATATAAAATTAGTAAAGCAGGGGAAAAACAATTCGTTATATTAATTCCATCATATTTTTGTTTCTGTTCTGTCTGTGTACAGCCAAATCTGCCTACACTGGAAGAGACTTCAGAAAAGGAATTCTCTCACTTTTTATAGGCACAGTATGGGTAGAATGAGTAAGAAACAAAGCGATGGACTCTCTGTACTTGTACTTCTCCAAATATTTGGTATTGTTTCAAAAATGTCTTTATGAATGAAAAAATACTTCTAATTACTCTGAAAATAAGAAAACTGAACACAGCTTAATAATGCATTTACAACTTTCACCATCCACTGATCAGTGGACACTTTTTTGAAGAAGATTTGTCCTTTGAATACCTTACATTTGCAGTCATAGCATTCTAAATGCATTCAGTAATTTCTTTTCAAGCAGCCCTGTGAAATGCCAGGTTGATGTTTATGAAAGTGGTAAGATTTATGGAGTGCTCTTTCAGAAGAAATTAGAAATTTCCTGTGATGACTTTATTGGAAAAAGATCAAAGAAACATCTCTCTAACAGTATTGATGGTTGTTATGATGGCAACTGTGTGTTTTGCTGCAGAACACGGGAATGAAGAAACATCAAAAGGGAAGTGACGAAAGAGGGCAAGAGATGAAGGATGGAAGGGAAATGACAGCAAAAGGCCACTGACCAGAAACTATGTGCAGTGCTAAAAGAGGAAACAGAAAGGACAATGAGTACGTGAGATGTCTGCATCTGGAATTCAACTATCACACAACATCCACCAGTGAAACTATTGGTGGCTTCTAACATCTGATGATGAGAGGTTTTCTTCTTGAATTGCAACTTGACAGCCAATACAACCATTCTTACTGACTGTAACTTATGGCCATGTACTCCTCCCCTGCATGCCAGATGGCAACTAAGCTCATTAGAGGCCTGCATCTAGGCTATGATTTCTTCTCAATCCAGTAACTGTTGGATGTATAGAAAATCTAAGGAGAAATGTCTTGGGTCTGACAATTAGTGGGAACAAAAGTGCTATCCTACAGTCAAGTGTCTTCACTCACCTTTGACTCCAGCTATTCCTAGGCTGCCATAAAACGCGCTTGCTTACTCTATTTTCGTAAGTCCTCAAATCCTTTATGTATCTCTCCCAATGTCATCCCACGCTATAAATGCCTCGGGTAATTGGAAAAATTGCTGCAGGCTGTAAAAAGTTAAAAGGTTTCTGCCCCTCTGAAGAAATAGTCACTGTGATTGGGCCAGTTTCAAATTAAAAGTTTCAATCTGTTGGGAAACTGTAATTTCAAGCATGTTTCTTCCATTTCCCACCAGCTACTACATCAAAGATTGGCTAAGAGAGAGCTAAGAAGCTTCAATTTTAAAAAAAGGTCCAATAATGTCTCATCTTAACCTCAGGACATCCCTTGTGCCCTGACTAGAACAGCCTCAGTTTAATTGCGACTGCAACATTGCCAATTTCTTGTGTTACTGGAAAATATTCATAGTATTTGATAATTTTTTCTTACGGGTCAAGTATTGCAGTCTGTAGAGTCCATGAGAACCATAGTTTTCACTCCTCAAAAAACTGAAGCTTTTGCATGGTGCAGTTCTGACTTACCTCTAAGTGCATCCAGGATTAGAAAAGAAAGCAATTACAAAGACTCAAACAGATCTTTTCCACTTTAAGTTTCATGTGATTCTTACAGGCCAGCCACAAGCTGTGGGCTTCCTCTCTCCCTGTTTGCTTTTCTGATGATTTTCATTTTTCATTGTTGGAGGTGGCGGTGCAGTACTGACATGTTTTACCCAAAGCAATCCAGGATTCTGAGCCTCCTAGGGGTGGCAAACACCACGCAAAAGATTTCTTATACTTTTTCCATTTGACTCTTCTGTTGGACATTTCAAGTGGCCATGTTACTAAAAAACTTTACAGAAAACAAAGAATGCTTTTTAGTTGTTGCATTGGCAGACATATTGTTCAGAGGAAAAGATTTGACTCAGACAAGTCAGTGGTATCTTCAGTTCTTACTTTCCTAATCCAAGTAGTAAAAGAACTTTGAAGGCAGTAAAGGACGTGTTTTAAGGGCCCCAAACCATATGAACACAAGCCTGTCTATTTGAGATCAAACATCATGGCCACTCTGCAGTGAGACATTCATATCTCTTCACCCAGATGATGCTTCTTTGCACATTTAGTGTATTTTACGGGGTCCTTCTGTTCTCTCCCTTGCACTGAAACACTGAAATGTTGTGTCACTGTGTCCCACATAACATACAACATAAGTGATGCTCTGTAACCACCTGCCTTGCTACAGCCATCAACCCATTTAAATAAAGAGCATCAATTTTCAAACAGGAAAAGATGGCAATAGGTTAATTGAAAAACTTAACAGCTTGGAACTTAAATTTAAATTTTTTGTTACTTGCAATGTTTAAATAATAAGATTATCTCCTAAGACCTGCACTAGTTTCACATTACAAATTGTACTCGTGGCTCTGGACTCAGGTTGAAGTTTGGAACTCTCTAAGTTTGAGAGATAAACTTCAAGTTTAAACCCTTCACACCACTTGTGACCAAAGTAATTCAGGGTACTGCTATGTTTTGATATCAAATTGTATTTGCATGTATTTTTAAAATTTATACAAGAATGTCCAACTGAGATGAAATGTTTTGTTGATAGAAACACCTGCTGGGTCCTATTACAACATACTAATAATGGGACCTGTCTGCCGTACTTAAAAAAGAAAGCATTTTCCCCTACAGTTTAACTGAAATGGAAAGGGGACAGAATATGGTCTTCGCTGAGTAAGGAGGTAACTCAGCAAAGGAGATGCATGTGCATGCTTCATAAAGGTATCACTTTTCTTTCCAAATATAAAGTAACAGCTTTGGATGTGGGAAGGAGTGTTGTGTCTATTGATTTAAAAATATGGCCAATATTTATAGCATTCATATTTTCTCATTTTTAGATCTCTACTTAAAACATAATTGTCTACCATATCCATAATTCTAACTGCCTAACCCAAAATTATTTTCTTCTTCAATTTTTAGAGGATAAACAGAAGAGGCACACAAAATCATTATGTGTAACCAAAGATCCCGTGTGCAAAAATGTACAGCACATCTATGCAGTATCCACAGATAAACATAAATCTATGGATATGGTGTTGACATTTTATGAGAAACAAAATAAATACATAAAACTACTTAGAAGGGGTCAATTCAAACACCAACACACCTCTAATGTACTTCAGTTTTGAGCCCTGATTTTATTTAATCAAAGATATAGGAGGAAAACAATCTGTTACAAGGGTCTATAACACTTTACAGGTATTGTGCAAATATGAGTGGTTCAGATACAAAACAGGTAAGACGCGTGGTGTGACATGAGTTTAGATGGCAAGAAATGCACCAAATTATTCATGAACAGCATAGCAATTAAAGCATAACAAATGGCTGCCACTAAAACTATTATTCTACAAACACCATTTATCCTACACAATTTTTTCAAAGCTGCTTTAAAGAAGTGTATATAAATAAATACATGTATATGTATATATGCATGTGGATAAGCATTTTTTTATACATACATAAACATACATTTTTATATTTTGACATTAAATTTTTCATCCTTCTGAATATGTATATGTTGTCAGTGGACTTGGTTAACTACATAGGTTTCAAAAGTAGAGAAAAAAGAAAGTAGACAAATAGAAAGATCAATAGAGCAGAATTCCAGAAAGAACAGCTGTCTGGAATATAAGTATGCCATTGGTTTTAGGTTTACTATTTTCTGGCTTTTTAAGCGAAATCTTTCATTTCTAGTTGCTTTAGTCAAACACCAGGAAACTGACATTGCACCATAGCTTTCACCTAAGCTGTCCACCTCAACAATAATTACTATTCTTTCTCTTAAAACAGCACTGGCCACAACCACAGCCAAAACCCACATGACTAAATGGCTCCTCAGGATGCATCATAATTCTAATTCTGGTGATAAAATCCTGGCTTTGAGGATTTCAAATACACAATATAGCATACAGTTGCTGAGCATTGCGCCTCATCTTCCCCATTCTGCACAAGCGTAATGGGTGAAAGGGCTCGGAGGAATAATTGTTATTTTTCTGTATCATAAATGTCAGCAACTGACAGTTTTCACTGTGTAGCTTTTATTGCATTACTTGCTTGGTGTCCAATAATCCCTATGAGCCATGATGCTGGAGTTTCACATCCCTGAGCCACTTTCACACAGCCCACACACCACTCAGCATCCTGCTACCACAAGAGTTATTTCCAAAAAGCCTGTTTTGAAACAGTGTATTTAACAGGCAAGGCCCACAGAACTGCTCTATGCTAACAGAAAGAACAGCACAATTTATTCTGGAGCAAGGGAACATGACGGGAAAGTCAGCATTGCCTGAGTCCTTTGATTTTGCATCTGCACATGCACTGTAAAACTCTGCGCATGAGACTGAAAATAGCATGAATTGCTTATAGGATAGGTGGGTGAGAAATACGGCTCCACTACAAGATTATACATACATGCATATACTCCTGCATGTAGGAACTGATACAAGAAGGTGTGATGTATTACTGATAAGGGAGAAAAATGAACTTCTATTGTCCCCTGGAGCACGGAAAAGCAGCAAAGAAACGTACTGTAAGTCTGTATTTGACTTTTGTACATCCAGTCCAGAACATTGCCCCTGATAGTAGTTAGCATCAGAATTTTGAAATAAAAGTGTCAGATACCATCCATTGTCTATATCTAAAGTCTTGTCCTAAGTTCAGTATCCCACATTCAATCTCACTTCCAAAGTTTTTATTTCTAAGTAGTGTAACTTCAGATGTGTTTCCATCAGTTTTCAGATCTGCATAATTTTTGACCTTGATGCCACTCTAGCTAGAAGCTGCATGAGAAGTATTTAATAAAAGTCACTTTGCTGACCTGTGACTCAGAGGGGTAGCTCTGAATCACTGTGCCTCTGAGGGTTACTCACAGGGTATGACAAGGACAGCTTCTGGCAACACAGGCTTCCCAGAATCTGGAAATAGAAAAATCTCAGATGTTTCCTCTGCCCTACAGTGCCACATCCTTTTTCACTCTGACATAGCCCCTGCCCTCTTCCCTGAGCTGGTCATACACTCATGCCCTGGGGCACCACAGCTTGCTCTGACCCTGCATGTGGCAGCGCACTGCCACACTCAGGGTAGGTCAACACTGGCAGCCATGACCTACCAGTTTCTCTAAAAGGCATCAGAAGGAGGCAGCAGCTAAGACGGAGTAAAGAAGGCAGAGGGGAGCAGAGTAGTGAGGGATGGAGGCAACTATCGTGCTTCATCTTTGGAAGCTTTGGAAATCCTGGGGGATTTTCCTGGTTGGGGTCCTCCTGTTGTCAACTGCTGCAAAGCAGCCAAACGTGGGTACATCGTGAGTCAAAGTTAAAAGTCCATCCAAGCAGCATTACAGGGTGATCCCATTGCTCTGATGGTGCTGACTGCACGGGCAGACTGCCACCAGCATAAACCACAGCAGACACTGCTGAATCAGCTCCTTCTCTGAGGAAAATGAAGCTAAGCAACCTATAAATCCCAGAAGCTACCCCACTACAGTCCAATAGAATCACACAAATTTTCTCCCCCAACTCCTTCCTTCCATTGTCATTTAGTCAGCAGTGAAATGCAGGGAGATTATTCATCAGAAAAGAACTCATTCAAACATTAACATGAGGGCTGTTTGGTAGCTGGGCTCCGATTCATGAACAAGCTGTCTGCATTTAAGGAAGCCTTTAATAAGGCAGCTACTCTCAAGCACAAGAGTATTTAATGGGGGGAAAATTGTTTGGATCATCAGCAGAGGGCACCTATTTTACCTTCTTATCACTAAAAAAAAATGAATGGTTGTTACTCTTCCTGCCTGAGATGAGTAATAATTAGACATCAATTTTTATTCTACCTTATCATGTATGCACATAGGGAAGTTGAGTCTTGCTGTGACAATTCCCCTGGATCTCTGGAAATTTTGCTTAAGGAAGCTGTGACAAGATTTGGTCTGTGAGACAGTAAACACCTCAGATCTGTACAGGTTCTAAAGCTGGTCTGTTCCTCAGAGAATGATTTCTCTATTCCCAGTGCATAAGCTATAGGATGAATGAAGCTCTCATTCTAGTCTGGAGGTTGTATTTTGCATTTATCTTCATTTGTAATGCCTGCCTTTTGCATAAGATACATAGCCTAGCTGTGCAACAGTCCCAGCATGAACAATTCTGTCAGTAAAAATGAAAAGCTACAAGAACATGTATTACAGTGGCAGTTACAACTGATTCATAGAATGTAAACAAACACAAAACCATCTGTAGTTCTCCACGTAAAACTAGTCAAAAAATAAAGTGCAGAATTGGGCAGACATATTGCTGTTAAATTCGTGATTGTAGACTTATGCCAGATATTAGCTTTTATTCAATTTTGCCTTACACAACAAAGGCTACTTGTTCAAATTCAAGGCTATAGCACATCCTCAGATTACACGAAACAAGGAATAGACATTCTCCATGTTCACTCTTCGGTATGGGTCTACCATCACTAGCCAACATCTCAACTGTCTATGATAGGCTGTTTCTACTTTAATTTAAAAGGAATTGCTGCTAACTACGGCTTGCTGTGATTATGTGCTTTGTTATGTATCTCTGATTTTATTTTAGAAGCTCAGCTATCACGAATATCAGGGAATTTTGATCATCTTCATCAGTTGCCCTCTAAACCTGTAATTCAGAATGACTCTAACAGGCCACTACAACACCCATCAAACAACATTAAAATCTATTGCAAAGAGAGGGGATGGCAAGACAGAGTGAAGGACAGAAAGACAGATTTCCTAGTGCGCACTCTGCCATGTGGGAAATTATGTAATTTAGGCTAAGCATGATTCAAATATTTCTTCATATTTTTTGTGTGTGTACAAAGGAAAATAAAACATCAGCTTCATTATTGTTCACTCCTCCTCTTCATAAAGCAGAACACCTGCTGTCCTCTGTAATAGGAGAAGGTTCTGGCCATTTTGTGTACCAAAATGCTACCCATAAACAACAAAATGGCAGCATTTTATTGCATTCTGCCGGGTTATATAGTCCCCAACACTAAAATATGTTCTCCAGTGGCCTAGATATCAGGGTGTAGATGAAGATCTTCAGTTTTTAATTAATAATACATAGTGCAGAATCTGAAAGGCTATCTATAATTTATGTATCAGTGTCTCAAAAGCAGTCATTCATACATTATATATTCAGACAGAAAATTATCTCGCTTTTATTTTCCAATAAAAAGTGTAAGATGTTACTATGTACTCTCCAAAATGGAACAGTGCTACGCAGAGCTTTATAGCTCTCAAAAATGCCAGGTTCCACTGGGTTCTCTTTGCTACAAGAGGCTAAAGGTGCAAAAGCATTACTCACTGAGCATCTCTCCCTCTCTTCTGTTGGGCTTTTAAAAATGATCAAGCCACTTCTTGGATAAGTGCTAATTTACCCATAGAGTACACAGAGGGACAGATAATGTGAGAAAAATAAGTTTATCAAAATGGAAGGCTATTATTTAACAATAAGGGGTTTCCAAGCTGGACTTAAGAAAAACTGATTATGGTAATATACCATAAGAGTTCTACAAAATAGAGGGCCAAAAAAGTAATTTTTAAAATACAAATATATGCAAAGCTATTGCGTATAAAACATGTTGAATATTAACAGTCATTCTCATCCTGCTGTCCTATTTTCCAAGCACCCACCTACTTATGGGCACTTCAAACAGGAAAAATTAAAAAATGCATACTCTATATGCCAAACGTGCAACTCTTAAAGTTGCTTTCAATGCCATATTCTCTCCCTGTCTCTAGCAAGCTGCAAAGCTAAAAAACCCCCTGTATTTTCTTCCTCTCTCTATCAAGCCACAAAGCCTAAAATAGTGGTATCAGGCTACATGGTGCAAAGAAAGCCAGTCTCTGTTACACCTCAGTCTTTGCACTTCTATGTGCAAAGCAATGTAGACAAGATGCCAGCAGGATCCAATGAGCTCTCCCTGCTGCCTCAGGTGCTGGAGAAGTAATTTCTGGGAGGCTGGAAGTTACAGCAGTCTGACAGACCATCTGGACTCTTTCTTTCCAGGACAGAGGGAAATGACTCAAATTTACGATTGCTTTGCTGCAGCTCCACCAGAGTGGATGTGGCACCAACCAAAGTACAACTTGTATTTTTTTCAGACTTGCTCCTCTTCCGTGTTCTACATCCCTAAAAAACTGTTTACTATTTTTCCCCCTGAAGTACTGAAAGCCGTCCAGCCTCAACAGAGATTCAGTCCAACTGAGATAAGAAATATTTTCCAATCTCATAAAGGCAAGGAGATGATAAACCAATTAATATTTGTGGTGCATCTGGACAGATGATGACTTATATGTAGTGAGACTGTGATCAGAACTCACAAGACAGCTTTCACCAAAGTGAGAAAAGGAGTATCAACCAACACAGAAAGAAGGTATAAAATACTAATTTTTAAAATGTGGATTTAAAATTATCATCTAAACTTTATTACCTTAGAGCAATATTATTTTCGAGAAAACAAAACAAAACAAAACACTTCAGCGTGACCTACAAGCAAACATTCTAGAAGAGACACACAAATCCTTGAGATTCATACCTTTCACTTTCCTTTATGAAGTCATAGAATGGTTTGGGTTGAAAGAGATTACCTTGTTCCATGCCATGGGCATGGACACCTTCTACCAGATTGTGCAAAGCCCCATCCAGCCAGGCCTGGAAAATCCCAACACTCGATAAGAATATTTTGAAGGTTAGAAGGGAAAAATTACAACTGGGCAGGAAGAATCCCACCATGACCCAAAATGTCACCTTCTGTAAGACAATGTAACCTTGAGAAGACATTGTCTCTTTCTTAATGTAAAAACAGGCCAGAAGGGACAGTTCATTTCCAGTCACTTGTGCCACATGAACTGCCAGAGCTGTTGATGGATTTAAGGTGGATACAATGGCCTCTACTGGTATGGGAACGTGCACATTTTTTCACTACTCCACAGCAACAGGCAGTGCAAGTCATTTTGGCAGCAGAAAGATGCAAAAAAGCAAGTCTGAATGGCTGCAGAGCACCATTAAACATCCAGAACACACGATTTGGCCTGAAGATAGTACAGCTCAATTTTAAAATACCATTTTAGCTTATTTAGCTGCATGTAGTTTGGCTGCTGAGTTCTCCAGGAACTTAATAGATAATGATTATTAGTTACAATTTAAGAGTGATGGATTGAGTAAGGACGGCCTGCTGGTTTGGTGTTGGAAGAGTGCTGAGACCAGCTTGAACAAACTATCTCAAATCACAAACATCACAAGAAGTCCAAGAAAGATACTTCCTGATTGAGGCAAACAGCAGCCAGGATGTGCAGGCACTGAGATGGAAGAGATAGTCAGAAGTGTTGAGCAGAGGAAACCAAAGACGTGGTAACAGCTCTTTCAGCAATAAAGCATCTTTTGCTGAGCAGGCATGACAATACATACTCTAAAGACATGTATGACTGACAGTCAATCAATTGATACTATAAAAGACCAATCCCACTTTTTCACAGTGAGGATTTTTTGCATTCCTCCCTATAGTGTGTGAGCCTTCCTTTGGGGGGTGATGCCTCTCAAGGCTAACCCTCGAGGCTGAGCAAAGAGATTTGCCCATGGTCAATGGTATGGGTCAGTAACATCAATCTCTGCTTGATAAACTAGCTCTGATATTATTGATTTAATGAAAAGTGCACTATAGTAGTTTTATTGTGCAGTAAATAATTCTGATTACAGCCTCTTTTGACCTTCTGTCCTTTTGCTTTTTACTATTTTGCAATTTCACCTTTATTTTCTTCATTTTTACCAAATCATTATCATTAACAATCTAAATAAAGCACTCAGTTTATTAATATTGAATATCTGGTTTGCCATCTTTAATCCTGCAGGACAAAGCCATATAAAGGCTTAATTACACCTATACCATCCTTTAGACAAAAACTTTGAAGCTCCCATTCAGTTCCCTGACACTGTACTACTCAGTTGGCCATTTGTATAGGATGCACACACGTGTACTCCAAAAGTGTACACAGGAGTATGGAATCAACACTGCCAGCCGGATGCCCCAGCAAAATCTGGGCCAGTGAGCAAACCTATCTAAAAGCTCCTAAACTCAGCGTTTATCCATATGATTCAGTGCCATGACTCTAACAAAGACACCAACAGCATCACTAGCAAAGTGCTCTGCAGAGTCTGGACCAAGTGATTTTTTGGAGACAGAAGACATCAGCTACGCCCCAATTTTTTCTTCACAAGTTTTTCTGTTCTAATGTTTTAAAGAACCATTCCATGTATGTTCCTTAGCATCATTCCTCCTCTCAAATCCTTCCCCAATTTCAGGTTTCCTTAGAAGCAAGTCCAATCTTTTAAGTCTGGCTGGGTAATTTCTGTTTCCTGTTTGAATTGTCTCACTCCTTTCCTCAATTTCTTTGTTTAAGAACTGGCTTCAGTTTCTTCAGATTTTTTAAGTCAGGAGAAGGAAAACAGAAGCTGAGAAAACAAAAATCTACTTTATCACATTTATCAGCCATTCTAAAAAAATATCTTTAAAAAAGCCTGTGAAACCTCAGGCTCTCTAGCTCAGGCAAATATGAGAAAGAACCATATCTTAGCAAGTAGTTAACTGCAGGCAAATGGCAATGCAATATATGCTGAAATTGCTTCTGCAATAAGAACTGTTGGATTTTCTCATTAATTGAAAAGCAAAATATTGGCAAATTAGACTGTAATTTCAGCAAAAATCTCTTAGGTCACATGGTCTGTTTTGTCTGTTCTGCCAGGACTGAGCTGATCCTTTTGAAGTGTTTTCTACAACCTGTTTTTGAGTAATTCTAATTAAAAAGTGAGTAGGATGATTTCAGTGAAAGGTTCTTTATCATTCATTTGCCACCTGACAAGTTGTCTTTGAAAACTACCAAAAAGTACTTAAACTTTGTGCTATTAGAAAATATTCCTTAATAGACATGTTGGTTTTTTCCCATACTGCTTCAGTTGTATCTGAAAAGGAATTTCTTACTTGAAGAATAACGACTATAATCTGGACTAAATGAATTCTATGGTCAATAGTTAAAGGTATGAGCATTACTGAGCTAACACGCAGAGGCTGTAAATCAACATTGTTTTAACAAACCATTACATTACAATAATTACACTTTGAAAAATAACAAATAGTTCTCCATAAATAAATTGTCAGGACTGCATAATGTTATATCGCTACTGGGAAGAAAAATAGGTCACCTTAGTCTCTCAGGCACAGATGATCAATAAGAGGCGAGTGCTGACTATTGGTCGGGAACTATACATCACCTTTGCTCCGGTTTCATTATTGGATATTTCTCTTTGCATTCCCAAACATCAAACTCAATACCTCATTGGTTTTAGACCTCCACATCTTGCTACCATCCCATTAAGTCGTCTTAAATTAGTCCTTCGCTGTTTTCCACTTGCTATTTTTCAAGAATGCAATTCAAGCATTGCCTTCCTCTATCTTCCAGACCATTCTTAACAATTAATTTTAGAGATGAGACAAGCATTACTCCTGTGGGGTTCAAGCAGTCACTACTTTGCTAGAAATAATAGCAAATCTTTTACTAACTTGGAAAAAAAATTACAACATGAGAAAAGAAGGAGAAAGAGTGATGCATAGGAAGGTATGTCCATAGACCTTGAGGAGAGTGAAGAGGGAATAAACCCGACTTGCACCAGCCAAGAATACAGCCCGAAGACAGTGAGTAATCTATGTCTAGCAAATCCAGTATATATGCAACCAATGATGTTTCCAGTGGAGTGGAGAAAAACACTTCTATTGGGGGTCTGAACTGACCTCAAAAAATATTTATTGTCTTCCTGGTCATTTCTTTGTTTGTGGGTTGCATATGGCAAGACAAACCAGCAGTTCATTTACGACCAAGCTCTACTTATAATCCATAAACCACTCTGTTGCCTACTTAATCAATTCAATCTACATTTTTCTAACATCCTGCTGTGTACTGCATCAAGTTATTTATTAGTGGTATAGTTCTTCAATATACGTTTTCAAATAGAGGTATAAAACAACCCTGATGGCAGACATTAAAAATTCATATTTACCAACAATTACTGCAACACATACAAGACACATCAGGTATTACCTTTTTAAGTGTGTAAGAGCATCTTGCTGTATAGCATTTTACTGGAGCACTGACTTCCTTATGCTGTAAACAGCATTTGAACTGGTTTCTAACCACAACATGATTAATTCAGTTTATTACCACTGAAGGCTTAAATGTGGCAACCCAAATACATAGATTTTTGTTGAGCAAAATCTTGAGGATTAATGTTACCTGTACATGCATTCCAAAGCTTAAATCACAGTAACAGGTAATTGGACATGAAACTATATTCCATAGATGGGGGAGTGGGGAGGGAAGAATTTATTTCTGCTCTCTGTTATACCTGTAAAAAACTTTTTTAAAAACCCACACATGTATAATGTATCTGAAGTTTTTTCAAAACTACGTAACACTGTTGTGACCACCGAAGAAGATGCTATGGGAGGAAAACAGATTTTTTATATATATCTAAGAATGAAATTAAAGAATGACACAAATCATTTTCATGACATACTGGCACTGCTTTTATGTTCCAGGCCACCTATTTTATATTCTCTTATGCTTCATCTGTGTCATTAACCAATTTAATCATAATGGTACTAAAGAAAGAAGCTATTAGATTAGTCACTTGACTAATTTTTTCCTTAACTGAGTGTGTTACTGTGTACAGTAACATTTTCTCTTGGAATCATGTTCTGTTCTAAATCTTCTTTATTTTTATTTTAGTGGATGTGAACTTAAATAACAAAATGAAGGTCTCAAGCACAATTTTCTTGCTTCCTTGAAACCTATCATACAAACTGAGTAATACTCTTTATTCTTTTACATGTCTTCATAAGATTTAACCAATATTTAGAAAGATATCGTGTACTTAGTTTCCCCGTTTTTCCAGTAGACAAGAAGAGTGGACACTCAGCTAACTTCATGTTAATTCTTGCAGTAACATTGAAATGCGGTATCTGTGTGCACGGGCAGAAAAACTAACATGACTACACAGCCTGAATCTAAAATACGTGCAAACCCCTGCTAAAATACATAAACTAATAATACCATCTGACATGCAACATTTCCAACTGATTATGTTAGTGATTGTAGCAATACTATCTGTATTGTAGTATAACCTAGCAGTACTGTCAGTGGATTTTACAATGAAACCTGCAAGTAAAATTAAGTTAGTAATGAACAGTGAATAAACCTTTCAAAACCATTTCAAGTCCTTTAACAAACAAAAGGCTTTTCAAACCTTAGCAGACCTGTGGAAAACAAATATGAAATATCTGTAGGAAATTATACTGGCAATGTATTGAATGTTAATTATATCCAAAGGAGAAGCCACTATTCCAACAATAGCAGTATGTTCACAAAGGGAAAAACAAAAGCAGTATTAGAAAGAAATTAGTTTTGACAAGATCAGTGAGAATCCGAAGCTAAAAAGCATTACAGAAGTATATAATTATCCCCAAATTAGTGTTATGAATCTAGGATGTTTGGAAGCAAGCTTATACTTCAAGTAAATTTATTAAAATTGAAGCTTGAAATTCATACCGAGGACAGCCAGACAACTTAAACTCAACACTGACATCATTCCCAAGACATGTTTTTCATGACTTAACACGGATTTTTTGTTTGTTTTCCCTCTAATACAGCACTGCTTCATGACATGCGCCGAGGTTGCTTAATAATTTAAGTAGTTTTTCCTTGCCTAGAAACAGTGAATGTTCTTACACTTCCAGCATGAATTATAAACGCCTTGGCTTTATGATATATATAATCATTAGGAGGTTGAAGAACTGGGGAAATCTAATTCTTCTGCTGGACTTGTAGAGAAGACCTCAACCTGACAGACCCCACAGCAAGCCTAATTTGTGAGTAGGAGTCTGCTGAAACTAACAGTAATATCTAGGCATATGCAGACCACATCAGAGAAAATCTTCACGACTGGGCTGGTATAAGAAGTATAAATTGATGGCAATAACCCTGCAGTTAGAGAATTGAGCTGTTCTGCTCTTAGAAATAATTCTGCTGGCTGTAGGCCTCAATATACCTAACACTGTCTTAAGTTGCAAATAGTCAGAGATCAGCACCATGCTCACCATTCCCCTTGTTGTTCCCATCGTTGGGAACAGTTGCTGGACAGGCCAGCATCACTGTCTCAAAAGCTGCAATGGCAGCACCATAGCTCAGGAAAAACCTCTGTTCAAGAGTAAATTGGTTGAGCTCAGTAGCAAAGGCTCAGTTGGGTGCAACTAAAAGCACAGACCCAGCAGACTCAGCCTCACCATCAGCAGGCAGAGGTGAAAGTGCAGCCACCATGACAAATGACTTGCACCAAACCAAGCAGTCCTTTCAGATGGCCACAATCCTCACCAAGTCTTATCGTCCCTTAAACTGGGATCTAACAACACAACTCCTGCACTACCTTCCATCTCCATCTTCTCAGCAACCTGTCCTAGATGGTCTCCTTCCAGCCTCGCACGGATCATCCTACACGTACGTAGCACCATGGCCACCAGAGGAGAGCACAGGTTTCACCCTGGCCACTGCAAGCCTCTGTACATGCCATGTGCACTGACCAACACCTCAGCAAGGCCTCCACGTGGAGCTGGGCCTCTTGCTTTTGGATTCTGCTGAAGGCTTTTCTTTCTTTGACTAGTAAGAAGCCTGCCTGTTGTTTGGTTTAAAATCTGAGTAGACCAAATCGTGTTCTTCCTTTCAGGACTCGTTTCCACAGTGCTGGCTCTCAAAATGTAAACAATTGGGCTATCACAATCCATTTTGTCCCTCATCCTGACGCCCAGGACAACCCCCTAATTCTGTTTTGTTTTTACTGGAATGAGAGTTCCGAGTTCCATTTTAGTTATTTTTATATTTAAATACATTTATATTTAATGATTGTTTTTCTTTTTATGAATTCCTATTTCCACAGTGAAGATCCTTGCAGTTCAGAACTCTAAAACATCCCAACCGCATCCAACCACATTACCTAACCCATATTTTAGGAAGCAGCAATCATTATTGCCATGGAAAAATAGTCAGATGTGGTGTTTCTAAATGTTTTATCTTTGACATATTGCATCCTCTATCATAAGATATCTCATTCGTTTTCATCCTGCTCACAGTTCAAGACTACTGACACTGTAGTGCTGCATCCCTTGCACCCAAAAATACAGTACTGGAATGAGGTATTGCCCAGACACTTAAAGGAATAAAATCCGAAGGCAAAAAATGAGCAGCAAGGAACAACAGGAGGAATTTCAGGCTCTTTTCCTGATGCACACGTACCCTGCCATGATTGGATCTAGTCTAGTCCAGTGTCTGTGTAGCTAGATGTTTCCTCCGTGTGGTAGGCCAGACCAAGTCAGAAATTCACCAAAACACCCACACGTTAGCAGAAATGACTGAAAAAAACTCCCTGAAACATAACAAAATAATAATAATAATAAAAATAAAAGTGTCTACCTGTGTAATGGTAGAAACAGGAACAGCTCAGAGGGTTCAGTTTTCCAAGTAATTCAGCTGGACACAGTCCCTGCAGTGTGCAAAGTCTTTACAGAAGTAGTTCCCTCACTGAAGTCCAGCCTCCTGCAATTTGTGGTTTGCGGCTGATTGCAAACTGAGAAGGTTTTGTCACACTAACACATCTATAAAGACTGCCTCTGCGTGAATTTTCCTTCCTCTAATACAGCTTGAATTCATTCTGCAGGCTTTCCTTCAGTTCAGGCAGTCTCTTTGTTTTGGACACCCACATTTCTGAAACTGGTACTTAGCAAATTCACATTCGAGATCTTTAAAACCTTTGACAAGTTTCACTAAAATCAGCCCCAAAGCGTTAAAGTTCAGGTAGGGAAGGTGAACATGGGAGTTTAGGTGGGTGAGAAGCACACAACTATGCACAGAGTGGTTTGAAAAGGTTTGTTTCCTTTGAGAACTTATTTCAAAAGGTACTTTCAGTTTTTTAGTAATCCTGTTTTGTAGGGAAACTCCATCTCCTCGTGGTGGGTCTGGCCTTTATTCTGAACTTGGAAGATGCCACCTTGATTGATGTCTCCTGACTAAACTTGGTGGCCAGTGCTGCAGTGAGCTGAAGTGTTTGCAGTGCCTCTTATGGGCTGCTCGTTTTGATTTTTTTTTACTTTTTGTTTTACTCTGCACCACTCCAAAAAATAAACAGATGGCATAATATTGCGGAGGTGCCAGTCATGCCACACCAGAACACCTGATCGCAGGTGCCTTTGGTCTCTGAGGGGCTTTTCTCCACAGGATAAGCTGGGCTCACTCTCGCACCAAACCCCAACACTTGCACAGCTCGAAAGGCTCAACTCCCTCCTCGTTTTGTCCCCACTACCAGACAACCTCGACGGCAGAGGGCTCTCACCGCGGGTGACGGGGCGATGCCGGGCGGGGTGTGAGTGTTCAGGGGAGGATATGGGTGGGGCCCAGGGGCCAGCGGAGCCCCGCGGCCGCAGCAGCCGGGGAGGGCCCCGCGCTTCCGTCCCTGCGGCGGCGGCCGGGACAGCGCCCTCGGGCCGGGACAGCACCCTCAGGCCGGGACTTTGGTGGCCGGGACAGCGCGGGCGGCGGAGCCATGAGCCCGGCAGGTCGGTGCGGGGCAGGTCGCGGGGGCGGGGAGGCTCCCCCAGGGTGTTGTGTCCCGGTGCGGTGTTGGGCAGGGGAGACCCTGCCCTTGAAAGTAGCCCCCAAGTGCAAGCGGGTGTCTAATGCATCTCTTACGGTCTCGCAGTACCAGCGTAAATTTGCTGAAGAGGAGGAGATGTAGCACCAAAAAGTTAGGAAATTGAAGAAAAAAAGTTGTACGAGCAATGTTAATTCAGTCCTACATGTGTATCCATTCTGGGGTAGTCTTAATTGGCTAATCACGTGTTATTAATTAAAAATTGATCACCCTCTTGCAGTCTCTCAGCTTTCCATATGGGATCCAGCCTGCAGTGTACAGCAAAACTGTGCTAGACTTTGCATAGGAATATTAATTCCTTGTTTATGCTTTTATTGGTGTTTATTGCAATATCTGTGTGCCTCAAAAGTGTGTGTGTTTTGTTACTCCCTTGGTAGTGTTGGAACACATTGTCCCATTGACTAGTGGAGAAATTGGATGAAAAGTTAAAATTACTTACGAAGGGCTCATGTAAATAAGAGGCAGTCCTTAGTCTGAACCAGAAACCTGTGACTTTGTGTCCCTGTGCACATTCTTCCCAGTCGTGTTCCCTTATTCACAGAAATACTGTCTATTTACTGGTCCCATTTTCTTCATGTGTCTTTGCAAGGCTCAGTAACACTTAAATCAAGCCAGTGACTGCCAAGCTGGGCATTCAGTAAAAAGGGAATGAAAGACGTGTAGCCAGACACCAGAGGTTTGACTTGCTTGCAGGGAGCTGAGCTTTATTTTTGTGATTCTTTTATTAGGTGGGACAATATTTTATCCTCATTTTCTGAATGAGGAATCAAGAAAGAGAAGTCTGAGGGCCTGAGTCTGCAAAGGTGACTCAATGCTTTGGTTTTCTGTTCTGATTCATCCTTTTAAATGACTGCTTCAGATGTCAAGACAGGTTTTTTACCAAGTACTTTATGTTTTGCATCATTTTATAACATCAGAGTGGCCACATTAGTTGTTAATTGTCAAGTGCAGCTTTGTTATGACATTAGCATTGCAAACCATCTTTACCTACTGCTGTCATTAAACAGATAAGGAACACCAGGAAAGAAAGGCAAAGTGACTTTTCCAGCTGTTTTATAGTAAGTTAGTTGTAGATAAAATATCAAAACTCAGTACTGCTTTGCTTTCTGCCTAGCTGGTGGTGGAATAGGTATGGTTATTTTACTGGTTATTTTGTATCTAGACCCAACTTCCAGTATTGCGAGCTTCTTTAAAGAAAAAAGTCACATATATGAGCAAAACTACATTTAATAGCATTTCCAAATATGCCTGTGCTATCCCAGGCAAATGGGAACAGTCGGCAGGGCAGTATTCTGATAATCACAGAAGTATGCTCAGTGATCATTCAGTATCAATGACAGGATACAACTGTGAATGACCTGGGGGCATATAGTTTACAGCCTGGATCTTGGCAAATAAAGCAGTCAAATCCTGAGTATGCATGTGAAATAGCCGGAGTAATTGCTGAGTAAATATGTAAGAGCACCAAAGAGCGATGGCTGCTTTCCCAGCTGCTCGCAGCCAGTTCCACACGTTGGCAGGGGAACAAGTAACAGTAGGCTCAGCCAGCAGGGGATGTGCTGGCCTTCTACTCTGTCATCACTTGCCTCTGTCATTTTTTCATGTGTTGCTCTGCCTAAGCCTCATCCACCTGCAACCTCCACGCACTGACCTCTCTCCTGCAGGTTTGCCACAGCATCAAAGCTTTCTTTCCACAGTGTATAGAGGTCTGTTTTCTGCTGATGGAACAGTATCTGTGAGGTGCTGAGGTTGCTTTAGGTGGATTGCCCAAGGCAAGTCTAGCTCAAATCTGAAAGCTGTTTGGGATGCTTGGTGGGAGAGACAGGCTTGTAACTTGTCAATACTTTGTAGAAGACCCTAACCTAGATGAACTTCTTTATGTAAATTCCATTAAAGATGCTGTAGCTAGTAGAGATAAAACATCTGTAATGCGTGATCTTTCATGACATCTGCCTTCACTTGAGACAGGAGGCACTGACAGGATAACTTCATTGCTATGCCACGTTGGAGTTATCACTTCTCTCCACGCTCGGGAATGGAATTATCTTCATTGAGCTCTTTCATTATATGTCCTTTATTTACACAATGTACACTTCTGTGTCTCCAGCTGTTTCTGGGTCAATGTTGATGTAAGAGGTGTTCTGGGAGGGAATCTAGACAGTGAATAGACGCATGTAATACTTGTTTCTTGTTTTTCTCACTAATTAGGGGGTGCTTGAATTTTTAGTAATCAATAATTTTTCAGCTTTCTTCACTTTTAGGGAAAAAAGAGATCTCAGAAAATGATTTGATTCAAAATGCAAGAGGTCTAGTGGTGGAGTTTTGGAGTAGATTCAGTAATAAAATCATAATACAAATCTTAATATTCATATTCAATATTAATTATTAAATAATATTCACATTATCAATAATGTATTAGTAATTTGAGTATCAAAGAAGCCAGAACTGAAGTACCTCAAAGCTATCACTTGTCTTCGGAAGTGTTGGGATGCTCATTCAGATTCAAAAGTTGATCCTAACAAGCTGTGTTCCTTATGCTAATCCTCTCCCATCTCCCCTCTGTTGCAAGCAGCAATTACTGAAGTTTGCATAGAAGCAATTGACCACCCACATTTAAAAAATTGTGTCACTGATACCACTGATGTCATGATAAAGGTGAAAGAAAGCAGCTATCTCAGTTTCTTAGAAGAAGAACATTTGTGTCCAGGGACTCAAAACCCACAGTGTGACTCTTTCCTTGTCTATATATCTCTTGAAACTGGACTGGTCTTTGAGCATTTGATTAGCTTATATACTCCTTTATTTGCTTGTAGGTAATAAAGAATGTTTTTATCTCCTCCAACAAGCTTAAGCGCCCCAATGCAAACAGCAGCATTAGCTTGTGATATAATTATATCCCCATGGGAGGCCCAGTGATTTCTGGCTATTGTTAAAAAAATGAAGTTGTCCTGACCTTTTGTATAAATCAAAATCAGACTATTGCAATGTGAACTGTGATTTAAAAAAAAAAACAACCTAGCTTTTATTAAATGTAAACAAAAGTAATAAGTTCAGATTGGTATTTAAAATATTTTTTTGAAACAACTGTGAAGATAGGGAGTCACGAATACCAAGATTTAAATTTTAAACTGAGATCTGTTTCATGTAATGCTATTGATGTTCATTTAGTGTCTATTGGCTCCCTGCATTGTAAGCAAGCAAGGCTTTGTATTAAGCCACAGTGCATAATTGATGCTATCACAGACCTGACAGTTAAAGCAAATTGGCCTTGCCAGCCCCATCATTTCTTTGTTTTTCAATGTTTCTGTGAGTTTTTGTGTACAGTTAGGTAAGAAGAGTCTTCCACGTGTTTGACATTGAGACAGTTCAAGCAGAGGTATGGCTGAGTTTGGAAAGCACACGTTTGCATTCAGATCACATGCTTAACAGCTGGAAAGGAGTTGAAACTTTACCCAGGTGATTATAAATAGCTGCAGTCTGTGGCTAAGGTTCACTGCTTCTTGGGTAGCAAGCAGTCATTTTTGCATGACCAGTTGCCAACTAATGAGTCTTTATTCCCAAATGCTACATACTGTTAAAAACAAATTTACAGCAGTAAGTACAGTTCCTCTTAGTAGCATCTTGAAATCACTTCTGTGCTAAATGAGAACTCTCAACATATCTCTAGGAACTGCAGTTACTGCCTGAGTATATCAGTATTCAATGATACTCAGTTACTACTTTCATCAGAAGGCAGTGTTTTGCTAGTGCACCATCTGGGCATTGATTCAGAGCATTCACGCTCTGAAGTACACAGTAATATATATTGTGATTAGAAAAGGAAAGCAAACCACCTTCTCCCTTGTTTTTAACTGGGAACAAAACTAATTTCAAAGCCTATTCAGCTTTTTTTTTGCAGTCTTTCTGAGTATCTGTGCAGAATTTGGACACAGTGGTGGTTTGCTATGTGCAATGCAGGGGTTAGCTTTCCTGTCCAGAGCTCTTACAGGATGAGAAAGGAGATGGTTTTACAAGCATATGTTCCATGTTTCCCATGGTCAGTGTAGTAGTGGGTTCCTCAAAACATGCTAAGAGTACTGTGTTTTTATTGGAAATGCTCTCTAGCATATCCAGCTGCCTTATGTACTACCCCATGGTTTTTTATTTCTACAGTTGAGATGTATGTTTGTATCAAGTCCAGATTGATTGTGCAATATTTCGTTGTTGTTACTGATATATATAACAGTAAAACCTGGAAATCAAAAAAGAAAAGCAAGCCAAAGAAAACATTTGAAAAATTGGTAAAATGTATTGGTGATCTGCTGGCATTTTAAATATTTCCTTTGCGTGTGGTGCGATGTGATTTTGTTTGTGAAAGTGTGTATTTATATACCTAAGGATGTTCTTCAGAAAAGGAAATGTGAATTTTCATAACTGCTGTTGCCTCTGTTTAGGAAATAGAGAACTCACATAAGACTGTGAAGCTGAAATGCAATACCTTTGTCAAGTTTCACAGTCTTTTTCTTTGTACCTGCTGGTAAACTTACTTCAAGTGAGTTGCTGAGTCTTGCAGGTTTTCATAGCTGAAAAAAATGTATGGCTGTGTCTGGTCTTACTGCTGGAGTGAACCAGAGCTTCTGTCCAGCCCTGCATCCTTGGCTTTCCTTTCCGTGGAAACCAACATCAGAAGAGAGGCTTTCCTGGGTGTCCGACTTTGGCCCTGACACCAAGTTAAGGTGCAACTGAATAGAGCAGCTGGATCTAAGAGCTAACACCTGGTCCTAGATCCCCTACTCTAGACATGCCTAAAAGAGTTTTCTTTCAAGAAATAATGTCAGATTAAAAGATAAACAACCCCCTGTCCCCAAACCTGACTGAGACCCTGTCACACACAGTTCAATTCATGCCTAAATGTGCTTTATCATAAACTCCACATTTCTTAGTGTTGGGGACATGCATGTGTTGTGTCTCTCAAACAAAGCAAGGTATTTTCCTGTCAAAATGTAATGAAGTAATGATATTTTCACTCACTATTTATTGTTATACTTGTTTCCATTTAAAAAGAAAAAACAAAACCCAAACCCAAAAAGAAATATTAAATATTTTTTAGTTGTTTTTTCTACAAGGTGCGTGTTAAGTCATGAAGAATAAATAAGTCCAGTTTGTTTACTGTAGTCAGTAAAAAGTGGTGTTTATTTTTTTTTTAATACCAGATTAGAAGTACAATTGAAATAGTAAGCATTTATTTTCTAGTGGAAAATATAAAAAATTCTAGAAGCTTTGGAAAAAACGGAACAATGAATAGAAAGACATTTATGAATTAAACTTTTAAGAAATAAGGTAATATATGCTAAACATATTTTCCTATAGTGCACCCTTCTGTTTTTCATAATTTTCATTTATTTGTGAAACATTTACAGTTTAAATAGCTGAAAGGAAAAAATTATAGTATTATTCCATGCCTGTAATGAATTGAACATGGACAATTTTTAGTCATTTGAAGACTGAAAATAAAAGCCTTCATGTTGAGTAGTGCTGTGTCCTCTGTAACAATGAAGGGCTAAATACAGAACAGGCTTCAAAGCAGTTTAACACTAATATGATAGTGAGCACTAAATGAAAACAAGCAGTACTTTAATCAGAAGCCACAAGTGTGGTGTTCCTCTGATTTATTAAAATTTGTGATTGAAAAGACTTGGGCACTTGCTCTTTGTTAAATTGTAATATGCATGGATGACAGAAATAAATTTCTTAAATTAAAAAAATCCTATGAACAGCAGAAACCAGATATCTTCCGAGTGTCGTTAGCTTCCCTTTAAAAATACAAAATACAGTGAGAAACTGGTAAGTATGCAGTATTCAGTATAAACCCCTTCAAGAAGAAGTGATTTTCCTAAGGAATTTTGTTACTAAGATTTTTTTTGCAACGTTTGCAGTAGAATTCCTGTAACTCAGTTGTGACTGAAGTGTGTAGTGCTGGCCAGAAGTGTGTGCTTGAGCTGGTGTAAAAACTCCCACGAAGGTGGCCAGTGTATCTCACGTTGTACAAGCAGACTGTGTCTACCTAGACCAACTTGTTCCCATTATAAACTCAGTTTAGAGGAGCATATGACTATTTGATCATTATTTTTCAAATGCCTTTTGTTTGAGGGAACTGAAATAAACAATCCATGTGAGTTATAGTCGCAATTCAAGTTTACCTCAAAGTGAGAGGATAGCTAATGTCTTTACAAACAGTTTGATGGATGTTAACGTCTTTGAAATGGATCTTAATGTCTGTCTCTACTAACTTTGGGCAGCAGGTTTGTTGCAGAGCCCAGATAGCTTGGCTCTTGAAACAAATAAATAGGTGTGTCTGCACAAGCCTGAACTTCTGAACTTTGGGGTAAAATAGTAGGTTCAAGGGGGGGATGTGTGGTGGGCAGTTCGGGAAGTCTGTACCTTCCTAGTACCTCAGCCAATGGGGAAAGGAAGAGGGCAACATGCGGCCGGGAGTTTGGGGTAAAAGGAGGCTGCACCCTCCAACACCTCGAGAGAGAAAACGCCGCGGGCATGTGCCCCAGTGGACTCTCTCCCTTTATTTGAATAAAGTTGCAAGACTCCTCTGTCTCCTTTTTGGACATAAACCTCTGGCGTTTGTGGATTTTCCTAACAATAGCCAGGTCTTCAAGTAAGCCAGGTAGACCACAACATCTTTGCGGGTGTCTGAATGATTCTAGCTCTGTCCAGAAAGTAAACTCTAGCAGCTTAATCTTACTTTTAGTATCTAAAGGTAATTTGCATTTTCAAATTCATCTGAATCTTTTAAAAATTATTTTTTAAAGGTAGGCTGATATTATGAGAAAACTTTATAAAGATTTAATCAAATAATAGAAGTGGTCTTGCTTGGAAAGGATGTTCTGTAGTATCTGGAAAACCTAATAAAAATGCACAAAACTCAATGTACCTTTTTTCCTCCACCCCTCTGAGATGTCTATTAGTAGATATTTCACTGAGTCTCTGGTTGCTGTAGACTTCCTACCTGTAAACACGGAAAGCTAATTCCCCAGCCTAGTGTGTCTCAGAATAGCTCTGTTTAATCAACGAAGCCTTGTTGCTGTGCACTATCAAAGGAAATTTTGCCAATGTTTTAAATCAAAACTTTAAGGTTCTTACACATGCATTCTGGTTTTGTAACACAGTAATTTTACCATTAAAACTTTCAAATTATCAATTCTGTTCCCTGTTCAAGACTAGCTATTTTAGAGGAGGCCAAATCTAATTTGGCCTTGAATGGAACAGTCTGTAATGATTGAATTGGGGAAAATGTATTTCCAGTGAAAGTTTAGGCCAGATCCTACATTTAGCAGTTTGGAAACAGAAGAATTTTCTGCTTAAAGGGTACATTCAGGACAGTTTCATTTTAATTTTCTGCTAGTTTTCTTGCCAAGCTATTGTCAATTGGTTTTCTAAGAGAGTTTAAAAACAGCTATATTTCACTGGCAAACTTAAAAACTATATTTCAACACTGATGCTTATAGAATTCATTAAAATGGCAAGCCATGTTTCTATATCTTAGCTTGCAAATATATAATGTATACCATAGTTTTTGTACTCCCACATGCTGTTAAGTCCATGCTCATTTTGAATGGCATGTATAATAATGAATAGCATTCATTTTGGACACAACCATGCCTTAAATAACATCATTAAAAGGCAGAACTGTCCTTTCAAATTGTGGCAACTCATTCATTGGATGTAAGACTTTCGAGACTTCTGTGAAAAGCTAGTCCTTTTTATCAGAAATCAAGGGTTGAAGATTAACTTAAAATACATAAAATATTGTAAGAGTCAGTTATACTATTTTATTTCTCTCACCACAGTTATGTCACAGATGAGCATTGTAACATTTGAATTTCCAAATGTACATGCTCTATCCTAAACAATCTGTTTTGCTTAATAAGTGAAATTTTCACTCTTGTGTAACAAAAAAACAATCCAGTACTGGATAAATGATAGTTCAGAATCTAAGCTGTTATTAAAGTAGTAGTGTTTAGAGGAGTGTTTCCAAACTTAAATTTCTCTACTTTTATAGGTTTTTATTTCTTACTGCAAGATCAGAATGGTTAGAAGTCTCTCAAGAGGTCTAAACAATTGTCATTTTTTGAAATTGACTCTTGAACGTGTTTTGTTTGTGTATATTTCTCTTCTTGGTATATTGTTAAAATCTGGTTCACTGAATTTTGAGATCATAGTAAATTGATTTTGTTGTGGTCCTGATTAGCCAGGCCAGGTACCAGGAGGTGCATTGAACACTTCAGGAGCATACGGCATTGCAGCTATAGATGTATGTGTAGCTATGCACCAGCTATAGATTCAGTAAAAGTGGCTATGTTCTAAAGTTTCTCTTGAGGCGCCTGCTTTGGCACAAGTGTGCCCAAGAGAGTGGGAGCTCAGCTTCATGCTCATGTTAGTGTGTTTTAGCACTGAGTGGTTGTGGTCAGGGAGCACTCTAAAGACTTACTTTCCTAATGCTGCAAGGCTACTTCCACATGGGTAAGTAGTGTTCCCTGCTAAACAGGATGTGCAGAGGTCAGCAGTAGGGCCTGACAGCCATGCAGGGTGCATTGAAGAGAGTTTATTTTGGCCTTGCTCTAGTCTGGTCCTATGGCCTTTGCAGGCAGTGCACATGAGGTGTGATTCTGAAGATTTAAGATGTTTGTGCAGTTATAACACTAATCTGCAGTAAATGGAAAATGGAACATGGGCAGACTAAACTCCAGAGGAGGAAAATTAAAACTGTACATTGTGTTTCATACTTTTACCAAGTGTGCAAGCAGTTACTGCTGAGCAGCTGGCACTCGGTAGTGTGTTAAACTGTGGGATCTGGAGGAGTCTTACATTAGACACTGATAAAATACAAGTACAGTGACGATGGTGATAGATCTATGACAGCATCAGCCTATTTTCTTTTAAGATTTTTATTTTTCCGAATGCTCAAGGGGAAAGTAAAAATTCAGTTATATAGATTTAGTCAAACAACAAGGGACTTGATGTAAAAAGCAGGATGCTTCATAGTTCTTTGGTCCTGGCCTGTCCACCTCAAGCTTCTGAGTTTTACTGTATTTGAACTACACAGGGTCTCTGACTGTAGTAAGATAAGGTTTAATTTGGTCTCAAAAACCGTTCAGGAAAGATTTTTTTTTTTTTCACTTTCTTTTCTGTACCTTTCTAACTAGAAATGGAGGATAGTGTGCTCGAAAATGTAGAAGTATTGGTGAGATATGTTTCTTCCAGCATACACAATTCCTCTAGACATAGTTTCCCTGTTTCTATCCCGCTGTAAGGCAATACCACAACAGCAGCAGGTATGGCAGGTGTGTATGTATTGGATGGTAAATCTATTTTCAAGAACCTGAACATACAGAATTGATTTATTTCCAGGAAGCATCCCATGTGGTCTAAAGCAGTAGTAGTTATACAAAATCTTTTTGCGAGGGCTCCCCACTAGAGGAGGACCCAGAATTGTTACCCAGGTAACTGTCCAATTTGTTCTTATTTTAGGACCAGTAATAATTTTGGGAATTTATTTTGCAGGGGGGAAAGATAACTGCATGTGTTAAACTTACGCCGAGGAGATAGATTATCAGAAAAATGTCTTTTGAATCTCATGAAAGCTGTAGTGGTATTTGGGCATCCTTTGCAGGCCTGTGGTTGAATTTGTGAAAGCAGGTTGGCATTCATTTAAATACGTTGTTTTCTTTATCTGATAGACAGAAATAAAAGTAGTTTGTTATATAGGTAGTCTGCAGAATCTTTGTCTTAAGGCAGTAGAGAGGAAGCAGAGGTGGGTTTAATATAGAGAAGTCAGCCTTCCACTGAGGTTGTTCCTGAGTGTTTTATTTAGCTTGGTTTCTAACTCACTGTTAGCTCTGTCATTGCTCATTTTGTGAAGCTGCACATTTATGTAATAATTTTCTACTTCATTTACTTCCTTCTGTGTGCAACATTAGCATGAATGCTGTTAAAAAGGTCAAAACAAAAATATAAAGTGGTTGCCCAATACTGACGAGAGATTTGTCTTGGGTTGTTTTGTTGGTATTGTTTGGGGGTCTTTTTGTGGCTGTCATGTATTTGTCAGAAAGGGAGGAAAGAAATGAGCTGAAACTGGAGGACAATTTCTTCTACAGCCTCATAACTTCGACATGTTATACATCAAACAAAAACTGCTTCTCACATTTACTTAAATTTCTGGATGAATGCTCAAGTAAATGAGATGCATTAAAAAATTGATTTAAAATCAGCCTGCAAAAGGAAGAAGATCAAGCCGTCTAATTTGTGGAATCTCAGAAGCCCTCCCTCAGTACTCTGCTGACTTGTGGCAAAGAAGCAATAGGTTTAGAAACCTAAGAAGTGTAGACGATACTCTGGAACAGGTTGCCCAGAAAAGCTGTTGATGCCCCATAAAAGGAAGTGTTCAAGGCCAGGTTGGATGGGGCTCTGAATAACCTGGTCTAGTGGAAGGTGTCCCTGCCCATGGCAGGGGGTAGAAATGAGATGGTCTGAAAGGGTCCCTTCCAACCCAAACCGTTCTATGACTGCTGTGAGAGAGTTCTACCAGATTTCTAAGGATTTCTAGTGTCAATAGTAATCTGTAGTTTAGGAGCTGTTGGGATGCCATCTATAGTTAATTCGGTGTATTTGATCACATTACAAATGCAGGGAACACAGAAATCTCTGAGCATGAATTGCAATAAATGGTGCTATTTACTGATAAATATTACCTGATGATCAGTGTCTGCCAAGTCCCTGGCTAGAAATTAGACTATTTAATGTGTAAGACACTTTTCTTGTTTTGTACAGCAGTGCTACGGTGTGACCTTCCCAGAACACAGCAGCTGGAATCACAGCAACTTACCCAAAATGTTACTGCTTGCAAGATCAGTGGTCTTTGTTTTGTTGTAGAAGCACTATTTTCTGAGATATATTCTCTTGTGATAGAGGTAAATGTACTGAATTTCGTGAGAATGTTTTCCCTAATTAACCTCTGCAGAACATGTATTCCATTCTTTGTTTCTTATTTTGAAGAAATTAAAGTTAAGAATTTGTGAGAAACTGAGGTAACAATGGAATCAAAGGGGACAGAGGAAAAAAGCAAGAGAAGGCAAAAGAAAAAGCAAAGAAGTTGACTTTAAATGAGCAGAGTTTAAATGTGATCATAAATCCAAAATTGCCTGCACTAGGTCAGGATGGAGACATCTAAAGAGATCCTGATAAGACAAACACTGGCAATTAAAAAAAAATAAAATAAAGGACACTTTGGTCTACCCTAACAGGACATTTTGAAATTAATTTTTTTTTAACATTTCATGTTTATAAAACCATAGTGATAGTATAAGGGATCTTCAGGTGGTGGTTGTTTCTAGTAGCAATAGCATCTGTTAATGCAAACTTGATATAGCTTGCTCAGGCTTTCCTGTGACTATAAAGACTTGTTCAGGTTTTGATGTGACCTGAAAGACTTGTTCCACAGTAATCATAAAAAAAGTAGTATATTACTCCAGCTCTTCATGCTGTCATTATGATATATTTTTCTCTTTGTGATTTGTTTATGTCTAAATCATTTCTGAACTACCTGGTTGTTTTGCGCTAAAATCTACTGAAGGTGCAATTTGCTCTCAAGGAAGTGACTGTAACGACGTGAAATTTTGCCTCATTGCAATTGTGATAAAGGAGGAGGTCTACCTGGAAACAGAGAAATGAGTTCTGACCTCTATATCCCATGTTTGTGTTTAGCCTTGTTCATTAGAAACAAGAGCCCCTGTCCATCAGTAGGTGTCCAGCTGTAAGGATTCATAGGACAGATCAGAGAGGAAGGCCTAAGCCACGAAATAAGGCCGTGTAACTTCATGAGAAACAGCTTTTGGGGCATGATGTTAGCTTTGTCATGTTTGACAGTCAGGTACCTTTCTGGTCTACCTGTGCCAGGTCCGTGCTGTGGAAAGATACCCCAGGAATTTATTTGGTTCTGTGTTCCCGTTGTTACTGTAGGGAAGATTAATGGAATCTCTTTACATGGAAAACCAACTAGATCAAGTCTAAACTGATCCCATTTGTATAAAAATTATTACTCTCTAGAACCTAATTTTGCCCACTCCAGACCTCACTAAGCATAGTAAGAAGGAGGATGAAGACATGAGGCTTGATTTTATACAGATAGAGCAAGTATTTGTTTTCACATACAATTTAGCAATTAGCAACAGAAGGTACATAAACAATGAAAATGTTCTTATTACATGCTAGTTAAATAGGCATTTGAGAATAGAAGTGCAGGCACTGCTGGCTGATACAGTGAGGCCAGGAATGCCCTGTGTTTTAGGATAATTGCTTTAATTGAAACAGGTGTGCCACAGCACTGCAGCACTTTCACTACTTTGTGATCTCACTCTAAAGTTCACAAGTGGCTTTTATAATTTTCATTTCCTTTACTGGAACATCTCAGAGAAGCAACATGAACTGCCTTGAAAACATTTTCCATTATCTGCAAGTAGTTCTAAAGTGCTTTCTGCTGTCCTTCCCACGATGAACGCATTTTGGCTTGCTTCAGGGGATTTGCCTTGCAGAATTCCAGCAACTAAGAGCTAGAGTTGCATTTTGAGACACATTTACTGGATGTATGTGAGGTGTGCTGACTGGGAAAATCAATGCCTTCTGGATGGGTGAGGTGCAGTTTGTTATGCTAAGGCCACTCATTAGTGTTGAATTAAATGTTCTCATTCTGTTTCCAAATTTTAGATTGCAGGGGTTGTTTGAAGTGCTAGTGAAACTTTTTCCGGTTTTTATCATATCACTGTTAGTGATCAGGGCAAGCAATGTGAAGAGATGAATGGTTGAATCTTTGTGAAAAGATTGCCAAAGGGCCAGGAGACTAAAGATTTTTAGATTCTGAAGTATCACTTGAACTAGTAGGTATGCTTGTCATTCTCATCCTACATACAGCCCAGACGGAAATGAATCTTCTTGAGATTAGAAGAAAAGTTTTGAAAATCTCTGAGCAAAGATGGGAGTCTGGGTTATTTTATGCTGTGTTATATTTCTCATTCTCCATTTTTTGTCATTGTGTCATGATCCTTAACTATATCTGCAGTTTTATCCTACAGGGTGAAATAGGTGAGTGCAGTCAACTTGTAAAGTCTTGAATACCTCTATCCTGGCACTGCTTGCCTGGAGAAAAAATACTGCTTCTTTTTGTGTAAGTTTTTAGCATGAAAAGATCCTCACGGTGATCTTGGAGAGCATAGTCTGCTATTCACAAAAGAATTAAAGATGCAATGGTTGTCATTCCGTATCACTTA
This sequence comes from Edolisoma coerulescens, assembly GCA_013397115.1. NCBI lineage: Eukaryota > Metazoa > Chordata > Aves > Passeriformes > Campephagidae > Edolisoma > Edolisoma coerulescens. The sequence continues at coordinate 385,502 of VWZW01007353.1, read as the reverse complement.
TGTTGCCCAGATTTTTCATCAATATATTATGAGAAACTGAGCAAGAACTTCTGTGCCTTTCCACTTCTCCTTTGAGATATTTAGCTACTGTACTTATTTTAACAAATTTTTGTTGATGGACAGTAGTTCATTGCATACTGACAGAGTTCATACATTTCTTTCTCAAATGTCTTTCCTTTTAAGACTGGTATTTTAAAAAAATCAAACAACCTTCCCTTCCCCAAGTGAGGATATCTGTGACAGGAAGAAATAAAAGGGAGAAATTTTATGCTTTCTCTTGCAGTTGATCCTATCCTTTTTCAACACAGTGGTGGAGAACAATTTAGGAGGGTTGTTTTCTTCACACAGGTATCAAAGGCTGGTGGGATTGAGGTGAGGATTGTAAACAGAATAGCATTACCTTTTTGTTAGGGTTGACTGTGACAGGCTTGGTATGTGGTTATAGGAGTTCATGGGCAGCTGAGTGAACAACAGGGAATGCCATTGTTAGGCTCCAGTACCCTAACTGGAAAAGTCTCTGGACAGCCCTGAGAAATATGCTGATCCATCTTTTCACTAAAACTTGGGTAAATGTTGGTGTTCAAATCTCACTTTTTTTTCACCAAAGCATCCTAAGGTAGTGGGTGTGTAGAGCCAATTTTTAAACCCTATCCTAATTGTAATCAGCCGCATTTAAGGCAAGTGAAGGATGTTAGTGCTGAGTTTTTGGAAACAACGGTCGTAAAATGCAGGTCGAAGATATCTAGAAGTAAGGCACATCATCTTCAAACCTTTGCAAACCCCTACAAACCTAGGCAGCCTTTGAAAGGTAGGGAATGAGTTGACACCTGTGCAGTGATATTCTCAAAGGTGAGTATTACCAAGTGCTTCTTGATTATTTCTAAGCATACAGAAACTATCTTTTACAAGATTGCAAGGTTCATAAACTGAGGTACCTGTTTAAAGAGTAGCTGCTAGCCCCCAATTTTTGACTTCTTTCCTTTGTCTTCCTGGTGTGTTTGGTGCATTGCAGAGTTCTTGAGGTTTCCTTTAGCTCTCTAGTACACTTGCTTTTTTTTCATCCCTCTTCTCCTACTGTATACTATATCCTACAATATAATTCTTGCCATAAAAGACATGTTCTTTTGCCCTATATACACGAGTTCTTGATTCCTGCTTGGTCACAGTAATCTCATAGGATCTGGCAGGTTTTTTCAAAGAGCCCTTCAGATGACATGAGTGGTGCATGCTTGGGCTGAGATGTGCTTTCTTGGGCAACCAAACACCAGTAACTAGAGAAGAGTTTTGCTTGTCAGAAGAACCCCTTTCTGGTTATGGATGACTGCATAAATTCTCTTACTGTTTCTCATTGCTGAACTAATAATACATTTTTTTTCTACCTTTGAGTCAGTTTCCAAGTAGGAGCAGATGAAGCACAGCTTAATTTTTTCAGGATATGATAGTTTCTATTACATTAACTTTCAAGGGAACAAAATTAATCTCAACTTACCTTATATTCCAAGTGCAGTAAATTCAAAGAATTATTCAGTAAGAGATGAAAATAATGAAGGGGAAAAAACTCTGGTTGAATAGTTAAGCATTGTTACTTATATTCAGTACTGGGTAGTGTTGTATTGAAGCTAGACTTGAGCTTTTTTGTTGTTTCAGGATAAAATAATACTGTTCTGAAGGCAGAGTTTTGGGGGGCTTTAATTTTCAAGTAAGCTACCTTCAAGCATATGCATCTTAGTAAAATCTCTGAAGGCAAAAAAAATTGTATAACAGGAAAAAGCTACTAGTACACAGACTAGATTTTTGATAGGGGACATCATAGCTATTTGTAGGGTAAACTTTGACTCTGCATTTCAAGTCAGGCCAAGCATTTCAAAATAGTGATACTTCACCTTTTGATGCAATTTGGAAGAAGTAAGATGCAAGCCTTACATTCCGGCTTCATAGTGAATATTAACTTAACTCTTAGTATAGAAGGCACATCGGTGTCAGAAAAAAATGCAAGTTTATAGTTCAAAACGTACCCACACTTGGTTTCCCATAGGTAACTTGATAGCGCTTGCTGTTTGCTTCAATGAACATTGCACCAAACTGCAGTATGAAACCCGTTGCTCAACAGCATGGCTCTCCCCTCTGTACTTAGATAGACAAATTAAATAGGGCAACCATATTGAATTAGAGCTTTATGAGATATGTGCTGCAGAGCCTTTCTTCCATCAAGTGTGCTGTTAGATATATTTCACTCCCCTTTCTTACACTAATAAAGCTTTCTTTCTCATATATAAAAATCAATATAGTTGTGAAGAAATGCAGTTGAGCCTTCAATAAACATTGTAAAACCCCTTTCTCATTTCTGCTTAGCTAAGATCAAAGCTGCAGACTGGTGCCGATATTCCATATGGAAATGGAATTACTTTATGTCTTCTTTTATCCTTTCAATGCACTTTTCTCCCTTTTATCTTTAGAATTTCTTGAGTACTCAAGCCTTGTACTGTCCATTTGCACAGGGGTGAAGTTTATACCCTATGTATATTTTTATTACAGTAATTGTATAATGTTGGGTCTTTAAGAAAGGTCTTGCTCTTCCATGTCCAGCACACAGGGACCTCTTCAGCTGTGTCTGAATTGTTGGTTCCAGCACTTCTCTCCTGCTGCAGTCTGCACAGGGATGAGGTACAGTAGTGCACCATTCCTTACCAGTGTTCTCCTTCTACAGGGAAAGGAAACTTGTGCTCTTTGCCAAGTGGGTGCTGTGTAAGACATCAGCAGATGCTTCTGCACAATCAGGACACCAAAATTCTGTCAAGCTGTAAAATAATGTGTTTCCCATTCAATTTAAATATGCTTTTTTATCTCTCCCTGCAATTCCACTTAGTTATGTCCTTACCCAAGTCCATCTTAATAGGAGGCAACAGAGCTGAGCATGAGCTTAAAATGAGACCTTTAAACTTAAACAATGAATGTGAAATTCATTGTTCATGAGCCCATGTGCATATCCATGCACATGGATACCTGTCACCCTAGTAACTCTGTGGAAGAGTATTAGTTGTTGTGCTAGCATCATGTTTCACATCTTAAAGGGAAAGAGAACTAAAAAAATATAGTTCTAGATTTATTTTTGTCAGGTCTCAAGTAATTTTCTTAGAACAATGTCAGTAAAGAAAGATCGCTAATGACTATCCTAACCCCATGCTGGCAAAATATCCTAAACATACCAATTCATTTTCTAATGAAGTCAGATCATGTTCATGTGTTCAAATATATATTCTTTACTTCTGTCATTAAAAGCTAAGCGTTCCGTTTTTAATACTGTTTCCTATTTGTCAAGACTCTGGGAGTGAGAAGAATGTGTGAATGTGCTCTGCTTCCTACATTGCAATTTCAGTATTTATTCTGAAATATTAGTTCTTCTAAACATAATATCCTGAGCTATTTTTCCAGTATTTCTGTGGACGATCTTTGTGCCTTGGTCTTAGAAATAAGGGGATGGTTGTCATTTCAAGGTGATGAGCTGTGATTTCTGCTGAAGGTAATTTCTTCAGCACTTCAAGTTCTTATTAGGGGAGGAAACAAACAATCTGACTTCTGATATTTATAATGTATTCAAAATGCATTTGAAAAATTTTTTTTAATGTTTTCTTCTCTCTAGAAAACACAAAGGATATCCTCGTGATATATGAACAAGAAGCAGAAGAGTGGGCTCTGTATTTAAAATCTCTTTTTGGACTCATAGTTAATGAAGAAGGAATCTTACTCTACAATCTAGAGAATTCATCTTTCAAGCACCAGGAGCTACTCTGTTTGCCGTCTTATAAATGTAAACTCCTGATACTCTCATGTGGACTTCTTCACTGCCTGAATCAAAAGATAAATTATTTTCTGGAAGAAGTTCTAAAACCTCCGGATAATGTGGTAATTCTCCTTTGTGGGGTGGAGAATTCAGAGATCCTTTATGAGATACTGACCTTAGATGGAGGCAGCAAAGAGATTTCTACTGATCAGAATCCCGAGGAATATGTTTCTGTTGTTAAAGGAATTATTCAACCAGGTAATGTACTGCTGCTTGTTTGTAGTCCTTAGGTCTCTTACGTCCTCTCAGCTCTTACTATTTAGCCAAGATTTTGTCTACCAAGAAGAATATTGTGCTTCTCTCTTCGTTACATGCAAGGTGCCATTTTATTGGCATGGGAGCTTGAGAAAGACATCCTGCTGTTCAGGATTTTTACTCAGAGCTTAACCTGGTTTGGATGCACATGAACAACCAAGAATATTCTTTTGAACTCTGGGGTAGAGAGACCCCAGCTGAATCAGAGTGACCTAGCTGGATGTCCCTGATGCCTTGTGCTTAAGCAGGTGAGCTTAAGTATACTACAGGGCTTTAAAACCTGCCCAGAATATGTCTACACACAGTCTGCCTATATGAGATCAGTGTTTTCAAATGAACATTTTAGACTCCTCCTCCCCAACCATCTTCTCTTCAGTATTGAATAACCTTTTCCTCAGTACATCTCTCAGACTTCGCGTTTTGGGCTCATTACAGTTGTCTGTTTTGGTTTCAGAAGGTAATGTTTGCACTTCCTGACTTGTGTCCAATATGTAGGTTCAGACTGAAGCTTCTTGGCAGTTTTTAACAGGATGAAAGCAGTGGGTCTATACTCTATGCGTGTGTATGTATAGGAAGTAACTGTAATTATAGAGACTGCCAGTTGACACGTGCACAGGAAATTGCAAACTTTTCTGCAATGATAAACAGTTGCCTAGAAGACACAGGACTGTTCTTTGTATAGGTCTATGCATTCATGAAAATATTTATTATGTGTGCCCTTGGGACTTTAGCTGCTGTGTAATTCCGGAGGTTTAGTAGGTGTTCAAATGATCTTTGCTTTGACGGTGACCGATATCACCTATTTCAGAGATTAGTAGAAAGCTGAATTAATGAATAGTTGTTGAAGGCCTCAGTCTCAGTGAGTACATTTTACCTGGTGTGCATAGACTGTGGCTGGAATCAGACAAGTTCAGTGGACTGAGCTAGATCCAGGACTGGAAGTGGTGATGATGCCTGGTGCTTCAGGGCATAAGCCCTCCTCTACACTCATGGCTTAGAACTGTTCTGGCTCTGTGTTTCTGTACTGGCATGCCCTGGCCATCAGCCAGGCCAGCTTAGATCAGTGCCTGATAGGAGACCTCTGCTCTGCTCTCTGTTGCACAGTGAAAGGGTTCCAACTAAGAGATTTGCTTTCATCTGAGTGCTGATTTAAGCTCTGAGGAATGAAGATGTGCATGGTTTGTAATTATTTACTTTTTGCTTAAAGATAATGGTTTCTGTATTTATGATACTCTTTTGTAGAATCCTGCTAAGCTCTTAGCCTTTTTGATATCTATGACAGGGATTTTGACAGATTGCACATCTGGGAAAAAAGATTTTTCCTTTGTATTTAAAATTACTTGTTAAGGGGTTGTTGAGTATAGACAAGGATTATTTTTCCTTTGGAGCATATTTTTTTGCCTTCATTCGGGACCAGGCACACAAGATTTCCCACTTCTCTTCATATGGATCATTTTCTTCATTGTCTTTTGTTTTCAGTGCTCATCCCTAGGCCCTTATACTTTTGAGCCTTTTAGAGATAGTGGTGAAAACACTTCTGTGTGTATTCTTCATGGTCTTCAGTTCCTTTTTTTCCCCCTAAACTGTTCATTGCTCTTAACTTGTTCTTCCAAGCATTTGTACCTTCTTGTCTCCTCAGTATTGACAAGAGCTGTCACTCTACCAGTCTAAAAACTTAATAATATGCTTTAATTATAGTGGCCCCACCACATGTCTTCCACTGCAACTAAATTCTGTTATCCCCTTAGGACAGGGGGCCTTTGAGATCCTAGGACTAAAGGATGCCAGGGCTCAGGGGTGGCCTGCAGGTAGTTAGAACAGCTGAAGATGGATGCTAAATCAGGTTGTTATCTCACAGTTTAACATTGTCCTGGAGAATGTTAACAATGCCACAGCATAGGTGCTAGTAGTCACCACCCTTCCACTACAGATTTCCCCATACTCAGGAAAGCTCACAGGAAAGCTGAGTCTGTTCTCTCCTAGGTACCATTCTCTTTGCAATACCCCTACAACCTGAGATGGAAAAAGTGCAAAATAAATCTGATTTTATGTGCCCCCACAATTATTTCACCTACCAGATGATGCCAATTTCATCTCTTTGGAAGAGACAGGGCTTTATCTGTTAAAACTTCCTTCTGGCTCTAAAGTAGTATATATGCCAAACATTCTAGGCAAAAACCAAAACTAATTAAAATGCTGAGTAAAACTAAATAAAACAGAAGATGCAGGGGGTTTTGTACTCAGCAGAGAGCTTCTTTGTCTGTAATGTGGTTCAAACTCAAAATCTGAACAGTTTGTCATGCCTGTTTGAACATGTTCTTGGGGGAGTAAAGGGAGAACTAAGACACAGAAACTGGCCTTTCTAACATACATTTCCAGGATGCTGACAGACTTTATTATATTCATCTCCTGCATGAAGAGGAACACAAATATTTTACTGTTGTCAAAAGATTCCTTTTGCAGAACTTGTTTGTAAAATATTTCAGTTTTAAAATGCCACATTCAGATTCAGAGTTGGTTTTGAATTTTGTGGATTCTGTGCCTATTGCTATAAAAAAGATAACCCTCGGGGAAAGAGAAGAACAGTCAGAAATTGTATTGTTCTACGCTAACATCGAAGATGGCCCAGTGAGACTCTAGAATTGTGACTTTTCTTTATCAGCTTTTCCCAATATTGTTGAAAGTAGAATCAGGAGATGTGTTTTGCTTGCATATGCCTTTTCCTTCTCCTGTGTCTTTCTACTACTTGTCCTTGGTCTGCTGAACTGTCTACCCCTTTTTTAGATTCAATTGACATATTTTCAATGTATTAATTCAGTATCCTGGGGTACTAAACATAGCTGGGGTTTTTCTGTTCAGTCCTCAAAGACTTCCACTTCAAATTCAGGCAAGCATGTGTTTATGCAAGGGATTTGTAGGTACAGATAGATGTTTGCATCTGTAGATAGTTAACTGAGATCTTGAAATGTCCCCAGTTTCTCCTGTAGTTGTCCTCAGTACTGATGATGTGAAAAGAGAACAGGTCTTATCTAATACAAATAATTTTCTGTGACACTGTTTCTAAAGTGTACTGACACTTTTATTAGACTTTTGGTGGGGTTTCTTGGTGTAGATCAGGAGTTATAAGTATCCATCCAAGTCTGCTTGCTGTTTTATTAGGTTTCATTTTTTAAAGCACAGCAAAAGCAACCCTTGTCACTTCCACTTCCAGCCTTTTCCCTAAGCAGTGGTATCGCTTTTTGTCTTTTAGTGCCAAAATATGAAGAGAATTTACTTCTACAAAATTTGATAGTTGAGAACAGTTCATCAAACCCACACGTATCCATTCATTATCTGCTATTGTATTAAAAAGTGAGAGGTACATAAAGTAAATAACCCAACTAGAAAATGGTATCCAGAGTATTTGACAGCCCCGGAAAGATTCTCAGAACAAATTTGCAACTTTTACCTGAGACAGCAATATGCCATTAATTTCTGATTGTTTACGTAAAAGGTATTCCATATATCTGCACACAGTTTTAATGACCAAGAAGAATAATGTTAAGAAAACTACTTTTGCAACTAATAGTAGGGTACAGATGTGGAGAGATGAGATACCAGCATAGGGTGTTTTTCTCTAATAAGTAAATGTGGGAAAACCAGGCTGGGAGTCAAAATAGGGCTTAACTCGTGCAGATCTTCAGGCCACTTCAGATATTGGGGGTCTAATTTCCATTGTGCAGACCACAGAAAAGAGAAAGAAATAATTCTATTTTTACCATAACTTTTACGGTATCTGTTTCCTGTTTCATTTCTCGTACAGTGGCATCAATTTTATTGGAATATGGTATAACATTGATTACTGAAGTAATGCTTCACATTTTGAACCCACTGCTTTTCTTGTTCTCCTGTAAAATCCTCTTCACTTTGGTACTCAAATATGAGTAACCAATGTCAGTGGATTTTCTTAGGCTGTGATCAAGACTTGTGGTGATGAGCTGAACCCCTTAATTTAAGTGGGAACATTACCATTGGCTTCAGTGGGCAAGTGCTTCACCTAAATTTTGACACTGACTTGGAGTCTACGAGAAAATTAAGCTAAAGTGATGAAAAGAACCAATGTTAAAGAAGAAAGAAACTGACTAGAATTTTTTGTCTTATTTGCTTGTGGTCTCTTTTGTGTGTGTGTGTGTGTGTGTGTGTGTGTGTGTGTGTGTGTGTGTGTGCGAGACCTAAGGTCTTCATTGTGAAGATTTCTCCCCTGACCATGCAAAACTGAGTAAACAGAGGAAAGTAGGTGGGTGGTTCTGGCCTCGTTCACTGCTGGGGAGGTTTCAGTAAATGAGACCACACGGTTGTGCCAATGTTTACTCCTTCCCCAATGTATTTACATTCAGACAGTGCATACCACTGTTGGTGTTTTAAGGCAGTGATGCTTATTGCAGAGCGCCTCAAATGCCAATTAATTTTTTTTTTTATTAAAATGAAAATAATCTGTATGACTGCATCATAAGCCCAGGAGCAGAAGGGATATTTTGTTAGCTGATGTGTGGTGCAGTATAGCTCTCATTTCCATTTTGCCCTGCCAATGAGTCTTTGAACTACTCTGCAGGGACTGCTAAAATTACAAGAGTAATGCATCTTCCTGAGATACTGTGCTTCTCCATTCCACAGAGAAGGGATACCAGTGCAGTGATGGGGGTTGGTAATGACTGTCAACAAACTTTTTTTGAGTCACTAAGTTCTTTCATCTGACATGGGATCCTGGCTATTTCGAAGCAGAAGAGAAACTGAAGTGACTGTCTGGAGCTGGCAACCCCAGATAGGATGTTGAGACTGTCATCCCCTGCCACTTAAACTGTTTGACTTCTTTGCTATTTCTTCTCTTTCTTTCTGCAAAATCCAGAGAAGACTGTACTTTAGGGTTTATTTGTGAGGTTTGTTAGGTTTCTTAGCAGCTCACATTTTTATCTATGTAGCTAGTCATGGTAACCTGTACCCTTAGATTCTGAAGTATGTGTCATGTATGTGATGTTTTTTCCTCTTATTTTTGACACTAATTGGATGAAAACTTATTACTCCTGGAAAAGTGAGTGCACTGACATCTTATAGGGAATGTTTTTTAGCAGCATTTAGGACAAACTCATAAAAAGTTTAGTTAATACTGGAAGTCAGATGACTAGAACATAAGCATTATTGCAACAGCATGTATTAACTTAACGTACTGTGATTTTACTTTTGTGTATTTAGTTCATTTTTTTTTTTAAATGAATCAATGGTTTTATCATTTTAAGTCTGCTCTTTCAAGATTTGAAATGGACATCATCCAAATTTATGTATTGTTTATGGCCCAGTCATCAGTCAGTATTTAAATGCAGTTGTGAGGCTATTCATAAAGCTGACAAATAATTTAAGATTTCCAGCAAGTATTTTTGCAGGTAATGCTGTAAAATGGCTGTGTGAATCTGTAGTCTTATATGTCCTTCATGTAATGTATTATTGAGTCTGACTGAGTCTTGCACTGTGGTTACCAGTCACAATTACTGAAAAGTTATCATTGGAAGGCATCTAGAGAAGACCTCTATAAAGGTACCCCTTGTATATTTTTTTGCACACAACTGTTGTTATAACAAAATTGCTATTTGTAATTTCACTGTGATGTATTTCTGTTAAATTAGTGCCATCTTCTTGGAAATGGGATAAAATAAGGGCTGTTCTGCAGTCCAGACTAAAGAAATTGTCACTTATCCCTGAAAAAACAAAGTATAACACCTATTTCAGTTCATACTAGAAAAACAGAATCAGATTTTGCTCTTGGTAGGGTCTCTGTGCACTTACTTAAAAGGCTGTGAGTCCAGAACTTGGTCCTGAAAATGTTAATACATTTGTGTATTACGGGTGCACAGGCTGAGAGAGTTAGGCCTCGAGAGGGGACAGCTGAGAAGGGACCTCATAGATGTCTATTGGTATCTGAAGGGAGGGTGTCAAGGGGATGGAGGCAGGCTCAGTAATGCCAAGCAATAGGAAAAGAGGCGACAAGCAGAAACTGAAGTTCCACCTAAAAGTGGGGAAGAGCTGCTTTACTGTGCAGGTGACTGAGCACTGGAACAGATTGCCCAGAGAGGCTGTGGAGTCTCCGTCACTGGAGATATTCAGGAGCTGTCTGGATGCAATCCTGTGCCATGTGTTTCAGGATGACTCTGCTTGAGCAGGGAGGTTTGTACCAGATGAGCCACAATGGTCCCTTCTAACCAGACCCATTCAGGGATTCTGTGTTGGATGCTGTTTAACATATTTGTTGGTGGCATTGAGTGCACTCTTAACAGATTTGCTGCTGACACCAAGCTGTGTTGTGCAGTCGACAGGCTGGAGGGAAGGGATACTGTTTGGAGGGACCTTGACAGGCTGGAGAGGTGAGCCCACACAAACCTCATGAAGGCCAGCAAGGCCAGGTGCAAGGTCCTGCGCGTGTTGGGGCAATCCCAAGCACAAGTACAGGCTGGGTGGAGAATGGATTGAATGCAGCCCTGAGGACTTAGAGGTGTTGGTTGATGAGAAGATCAACATCTGCGTTCGCAGCCCAGACAGCCAACCACATGCTGGGCTGCATCCAAAGCAGCGTGGGGAGCAGGGCAAGGGAGGGGATTCTGCCCCTCTGCTCTGCTCTAGTGAGACCCCACCTGGAGTGCTCCATCCAGCTCTGGGAGGTCCCAGCACATGAACAACATGGAGCTGTTTGAGCAAGTCCAGAGGAGGCCATGAAGATGCTCAGAGTACTGGAGCACCTCTCCTGCAGACAGGCTGAGAGAGCTTGGGCTGTTCAGCCCGGAGCAGAGAAGGTTCTGGGGACAGGGCTAGGGGGAACAGCTTTGAACTGGAAGAGGGTAGGTTTAGGTTTGATATAAGGAAGAAATTCCTTACAGCGAGGATGGTGAGGCACTGGAATGGATTGCTCAGAGCAGCTGTGGATGCCCCATCCTGGAAGTATTCAAGGCCAGGTTGGATGGGGTTTGAGCAATCTGTCTCTGCCCATGGCTAAGGGGTTTGGAGCCAGATGTTCTTTAGGGTCCTTTCCAACCCAAACCACTCTCTGATTCTATGATACACTCTGTAACCAGATCTATTGTATTATCAAACAGATCACTGAACAGTTGTCTTGTCTCCCAAACTGCAACCTCTGTATCCATTTCAGTTTCTCACTGCACGTGATTCTATTCTCTTTCCTTAGACCTAACTCCTCTCCCATTGTTTGCTGTATTGACTTTCAGGGAAACTTCTTCCTCAAGTACACATTTCTTACCAGCTGCGGTAAATTGAAAAAAAAGTTAGTCTTAAGGGACATTTGCTGAAGAGGGATAAATACAGTTCCATCTAAAGATCTCTCTAGGCTTGTTCCTCTGCACTAGCCCTTGGATTTGTTCTATGATTTTTTTTTTCTATCTGCAAAACAGTGGCTTTAAAATAGCTTTATCTTACATTTAAAATATATATAGATTTTCATCTTTAAAAAAGTGGAAATCAGTGTGATGGTGTTACCTTCTTTCTTATTTTTTCCTAGATAAACCACAGGATGAAAATCCTGGAGACTCTGTGTCTTACATCTGTGAAGCAGTTCTTGCAGAGGGTGAGTTGAATTCTCCTTGCATTTTATAGAATAAAGCCAGTACTCTTCAGAAAATTAAATTTGTTCTCTTACGTCTTGTTAGACATGAAAGGCAATAAACCAGCCCTACCACAGCATACAGTTGTGTAGAGGAACATGCCTTGTTCTTAAACATCCACCCACACATCCATACCCACACGTTCTTGTGAGGAGTGTGAAAAAAGGAGGAGATACAACAGGGTTGGTTTTTTTACTCTGATTTCAGTGTAGAGAAAAAGGAAGACGTGGAAAGCTTTCCATTCCTGTTCCCAGCATGAGGAGTTTTGCTTGTAAGAAAGAGCTGCTTTAAAATTTCATGTTGATCAGTCCTACTCGCATCATATTTGCAGCAGCATTCACTGACAGCCAGTGTCTGGAAGAAGATCTGTATCACAGCTTCAGCCCCTGTTGACATTTGCCATTTTGGTTTATTTATAGTTGTGAGAGTTTATAAAGAGTTTTAGTAGGGATAACAGATTGGCAAAATCTTAACTTGCTTTTAGTAAAGAGCTACATAGCATATTTCCAGTCCTCAGTTCTTACTTAGAGAACTTTATTTCTGGGTGATACGGTTGCAAAGTAATTGGCTTAATAGCACCAGCATGCTTACCAATGGAAAGGGACAAGCAAGTTATTCCAGAATTCCTGGCATAGCAGTTATGTGCTGCTGGACTCTAAGGTTAGTGGCTCTCTTTTCTATTCCACCCCCATCCATATTCTGATACGGGTCTCTTTGTGAGTCTCTTGGCATCTTGGATGTAATGGTGTGATCTCAGGCAGAAAGCTGCTATAATGCTGCACTGGTTTATCCCTACAGACATATTGTCAAGGTTTCTGTGGATGTGTCTTTTGGTCCTGTGTTGAATGTGCCATTTGAAGTTGAATGTGCCGCTGTGTTGTTAGTGCATTGAAGAAGTTTGTTGGTATAGAGAAGGCTTTTTGGCTCATCATCCAGGGGCTGAATAAGCTGACACCACTGTTTCTCTCATTCATGAGTGTTGTGTCCAAAAAATGAGACAGTAGAATAAGGAATGGTTACAGGAAACAGAGTCCCAAGTAAAGAAAGGACTGAGGAGATGGTCCTCCAAGCTACTTCTGTTTTCTTATGGCTGGTTGAAGAGCAGCTTTAAGTCCAAGTTTACTGTCAGCTGAATGGTTGATTTGGGGATTTTCCAGCTGAGAAAGTCTTGCATTAAAAGCAAAAATTTCACTTGAAATCTTTGCAGAAGTTTCCTGAACAGCCGTTCTAAGTCAGCTTTTGGCAGTCATCCTGACAGCACTGATTGTCTGTGGCCTTTGCTGGTTAATGATATCTAGTTATTGCTGTGGGGACCAAAGAGATTCTCCGTTGTTGTGATGAGTGAATGAGGCAGTTAGAAATGAGGGATTCCCAGTAATTGTATCCTGTATGTGAGGTTGTGGCTGACTCCCAAGTGAGTGTAAGGAAATTCATGGTCAACATTCCTTCTGTAGTGATACAACAGGGAACAGTTATCTGATACCACTGCAGAGTTTTGGAGGGAAAAGTAGCTCAAGAAGTGAAACTATTGAAATTTCCGAGATTCAGTGTGTCAGTCTTTACAAAGCCAAGAAAGATAAGATGGCAGCTTCAAATTAGCCAGCATTTGTGCCCTCCAGAAAGTAGGTGAATCTTCAGGTAAGCAGACAGGGTTTGACTCTGTATGGATTGTGGAAAAGTGTTTCCAGGGACTGTCTCTTCTCTCTGCTTCGTCCTAATAAGAAGCAAGTGTATGCAGTGCTAAATTTATGAAAGACAGAACAGAAGTGTCAGGAGAAATTATAAACCAGGGTTTTTGCTAGAACCCTATAAATTCCCAAAAGAATGGCGCTTTAGGTGAGGTCTGAAGTAGAGAGTGGCGTGCTGAAAGCTGAAGTTTGTTTTGTATATACAAGCACTGTACAAAGGAAAGGATAAGCTGAAAGAAGATGGAATTTTAGCTTGAACTGGAATGAAAGTTGAACAAAACAGAAGTATAAATCTAAATGAGAAATCTAAAGCAACAAGGGTGAAAAGAACAGTGAGTGGATGACAGGACATATTAAAAGTAAGATCACTAAAAAAATACCCCATATTCATTTAAGCAAAGATAGATGGAGAATGAGCAGGCGCTAAGGATCAATAAGAAGTGATTGACTGAAGTGAATTGTGCAAGGCCTTGAGGGAAAAGGTCAGACAGTACACTGGAAAATGGAAAAACAGTATGATCACTGAAATCCTTTGGGGAAATATGAGCTACAAGCAGATGCAAAAACAATTGATTTACTGCTGAGTGAGGGAAAAGATCCAGTTGTGGAATGCTAATGACCATAATATGAATATATGAGGACTCAGTCCTGTAGGTGATAACAGAATAAATCAGCTCTTCAGCCACTCATGAATGTTGTTATGTGTTTACTTTATTTTGGGTTTCTATGTAAGAAGAGAGTACTTGTTATAGTTACTAGGGAGCTGTATTTTGAGAAATTCCCTTGTGGCTCCTCAGGAGATTTTCTGCTCCCCAAAGAATCACTATTAATAATTTTTACTAAGGTAGAAAAGTGAAGCAATTGTATAGGAACTGGGTATACAGCCTTGTCACCACAGAGATAAAATATGAATGCGTTATTGTGGAACTGCAAAATAGAGTTAAACTCAGATTTAGGTACTCATTAGGTGATACTCAGCTTCAGAAAAGGCTCTTCCCCTTCTGTGAAACAGCTTTGTCTTTTTTAACATTTGCCACTAAAGTTTGTATCCTAGCACTAATTAACTGAAGCAAGTAGGGGTGGGCAAGTGGAGCGCAAAAGGTGATTTTATAGAGTGTCTGCCTATTAAGTTTAACAGCAGACCTGTTTTGGTCCTGCTCAGAGGTCTCCTCAAACTAAGATGTATGTGCGTACTAGTGTATCTGTGTCCTTTACCAAACTGAACTGGAGAAAGGCCAGCATTTTTTAGCAAAATAAATGGCATCCCCTCTGCAGATTAAGAGCTCTAAGAGTACCTCTGCTATGCTATTCTTTTCCTATAATGCTGTCTAAAGTCCTGTTTTAATAAAATGTGTCTGTTCTGTTGGATTAAAGGACATTGTCTTAAAAAATGAAGACCTCAGATTACCTTCCGATTCATAACTCTAACAAACGGAAAATAATCAGGAGTTAGAAAACAGGCATGGTTTTCAGATGTGTCTAAAAATATCAGTCTTGATTGTGTTCCCAAGAAAGCAGTGTACCTTTTAGGCCACTTTAAGGGTCAATAGATTTTAGCTATTTCAAACTAAAGGTGGGAGTAAATTGCAAAGCAGCCTGTCCCCAGTGAGTCAGTCCTGCTGACAGCTCACTTTTTTTTTCCTTCTGTAATACCAAATGTGTCTGGCATGAGTCTTTCTGCTGACAGCAGCTGTGGCAGCATGGCACAGGGAGACATGTGGTCTCTTAGACAGACAAATCCCACGTAATTTAGAGCTGTACAGATCAAGAACAGCGTCATAAATTTAATCCAGACATTGATAAGAGCCCTGTGCAGGTATTGAAGCTCTGCTGTCATCCTCAGACTAAGACACTCTCTTTGGTAAATGACCTGCTGCAGTCCAAGCAAGCTTCTGTTACCAGATTGATTTAAGGGATGCTATAACTTGGAGTATATTGTCTTGTGTCAGTACACATTTTGATACTATTAATGAGTAGGGTGAAGGTTGAGAATGCCAGCTACCAGTCTCTCTCTCCAGCCTCTCCCAATGCAGTTGTTAAAGAACTTTTCAGTTATGTTAAGCTTCATGACCTTCCATCCATGTCCTTTTTTGATGACTCTAAAGAATAGTCTTCATCAAGAGAATAGCTTCAAGCATGTCCAAGAGGGGAAAGTTTGGCTACTCATTCCTTGAGGAATTTCCTCTTTCCTTGAGGGTGATACCTGTAAAAACTTAAACACCTATTCAGCTCGAATGTTGTGCCTGCCTGAAGTATGTCATGATTCTCAGGCACTCCTCTCTTTTATATGTGTGTATTTCTAAATGTAGCAGTGTGCCACTTCTGTGTCCAAGCATAGTGTGCAGTTTGAGCCAGCCCAGTTATGAGAGGCTTGAATTGTAGTTTAGAGATAAAGGAGCCACTAGGTAGCTGCAGCTGGCCCCTTTGCAATAATAAGGAATTTGCAGGAGCATTTTATCAGGCTAACAAGTTTTGGAGGTCTTCTTACAACCTGGATGCCTCTGCTATCAGTTCTTTTGTCTTCAGCGGTGCTTTGAGTCAGTAGCAGGAGGATAGCCTGTCTCAGTTGCAGCAGCACATCTCCGATTTTGGGCAATGTTTAGTGCTGTATAATCCTTCACTGAAATCCTTCACTGAAACAGAGGTGAGAGGTGTGTGTGCTGATAGCACAGAGAAATGGAACAAAAACACCGACATGTTCTTACTGTGGTAGAACTCCGGTAACTCTGAAGTGGATGGAAGGATTCTTTAATAAAACATTAGGCTCCAATAACTGAGAACTTCTGGTACACACAGAGGGACAGACTTCAGTTTGCTTCTCCCTGGAGAAGTATGCAGAATGCAGAAACTGGAAATAGCAGGCTTAGGCTCCATCAACAGCTCTTCTCAGCACCCAAATGACCTCAGGCAGGTAGTTGTTATTTCCAAACTTATTGGTATGCCTAATAGAAACTTTTTGGGGCAGTCTTGCTATGTGTCTAAAACTCATCAGAGTAGTCATGTTCCTAGTGCTGCTGGTGAAGCTGAAAGTCATGGATTTCATTGCAGAAAAAAAAAATAACATGAATTGATACGCAATAAAATATAAAAGTAGTCCCAAAAAGCCTCTAAATACATCAATCCTAGCTAAAGCACTGACAAAGTCAAATCTTTCTTCCTAATCACAAACCAGTAGGGAACTAGTTAATTATTACAACTTTAGATTGCCTGTGAATATAGAGTTACAATCACATGAAAGTATATATAAAAAGAAATGCCTACATTTTCATGCAAGATATTTCTCAAAGATTATTGATAAACTCATGGTAAATAGCATTTTGCAGTTTTGGGGATTATTTGAAGGCAGGATCTTTTGTTTTTACTATCAGATCCAAAAAGGCTACACATAATAAGACTTTTATATTCTCTTTAGATGCATTCATGGTGACTCCGTTAGACTACAGTTATATCAGGGTGATAAATTGTTGTGTACAAGAACATACCTGATAATAAAAGAGCAGGTGGGCCTGTACCTCCACAGTACATCAATCTTTGCCTACATTTATATAGTAACTCAGAAAAAAATAGATGTGGGGGGTTTCAGGGATTGCTGTTATGGGAGAGAAATAGATATTAATGAAAATTGCAGCACCATTGGTTGCTAAGATGATACAAACACCAATTTATGTATAATATTCAGAAAAGGAAAAACTGTTTTTCGTAGCTTTTGAAGGAACTGTCAGTTTGATGCTTATTTGCAAGAAAAGTTGTACACCATAAATAAAGTGATAGAAATATTTTTGGAGACATGGGCAAAATAGGCCAACTTAGAGAAAATTGCTGTTTTTTACAGAAGAACTCAACCATGCAGGAGAAACTGGGGCTGAGAATGCTTTTGAGAAAAACAAAGATAGCTGTCAGTGTATTTGCAAAAGATAATTGGTTCAACATAGAGAGAAGCATTATTTAAAACTTGTTCACTAATAAATATGTTTATCTTGGTTTGGAATTTATTCATCATAGAAAACAAATGAAAGAAATTAAAACTGAAGTCCGATGTTTCTGTCTTTGAGTACGTGTTAATAATTTTCTGTGATTTTTGCAAACCTTTTCATTCCTAAGCCTTCTCTCACCATTAGTAAAAGAAAACTTCAGCAGAGGAGAAAAGGGGATGTACTTTGAAATAATATCTTAGAAAGTGCTTATGGTAAGACTGAGTAAGTCCCCTGTTCATGCAAGGACAGAGGCCCATTGAAGGAAGCCCAGTGTGCTGGATGTTTTCTGCCTCACTGTTTCTCACAGCCTTTCTCAGGTAATTTATAGAGCAATTTGTGCAGTTAGAGGCTCCCTTTCAATCCCACTCTGCTGCACTCTCTGCTGAGCTCATGCAGCATTTACAGATACCCACACTTTAGTGGGATTATCTTTCTTAAGTGTCTATAATAAACTTACGGTGGATTGCAATAAGAACATGATGTGCATATGTCTTTTTTCCTGATTTTTTTCCACATTACAGAAGGTTACTTTGGATTTTTCTGCACGCTTCTTCTTTAATCCATATTTCCACAGGGTGCTCATGTACATGTTTGACTTCAGGCTTCTGAATTGCAAGGAAGTCACTTAAACATGGGAACCTTTTCAGTGATACCTCACTGAACGCAGTGGCACCACCTCTGCCTTTACCTCATGTTGTGCTGGAGAGTGGGCCTACCATATCACACGGGTGCCTCTGTGTAACTTAAATGATCTGCTGTAATCCTCTTCATTTTAATCTTTCACACTGGAACACCCTGACTTCTCTCATGTGGCAAGGTGGCCACACTTGCTAAATTACCGTCCCATTCCTTGTCATCTGCCTAACTTGATTTACCCATATTTCTCATCCTCCTGTATGATGTGTGATCTAGGGCTAATTGAGGGCCTCTTTTGTACCGCAGTTTCAGTTCTTCAGCTGGCGTTGCTTTAGCAAAACTTGAGGAAGAACTGGAATTTGTAAAGCTAGCAGGCATTTTGCTTTTGTAAAACCAGCTTAATTTTGACTGAGAGATTCATTTCATGGGTAGCCTTAGAAAACACATAAATCTTTCATAAGTTTGTTTTCTGCTATTTTTAATGCCCTAAATCTGTCACATACATTGTTGACTCCAAACATGTAGCAAGTACCAAGTAATCAAAGACAGAGAACACTTCTAGTTCTCATAAAGGCTGCAGTAAGGATAGCTAGAGAGTGTATTTGAAAGGTTAGAATTTGGGGGTGAGGGGGAAGTTGGATATGGCAGGAGAGTTGCTTAGAAGCCATGGTGAAGCATTAGTTGTTGAATACACAGGAGACTTGAGACACTTTATTAAAATTTCTCAGTTTATGTAAAGGAATACAATTTCAAAGTCATGTCATGAATTTAGTTCAAAATGTTAAATTGAAAGCAGTAATGTGTTCCAAAGGGTCTTATGTAAAATATACCAAGTTGATGTATTGAAGTTATATGAATTAGGAGAGAACATTGAAGTGAAGTTGAAAACATCAGCACTGTCCCCAATTAAGTTACAGTAAGTGTGTGTTATATTTTACTATTTAAAATGAACGTAAATTTAAGATCAGTCTTCTCAGTGTGACTGTCAGCAGTAGATATTTGTCAAAAGTAAGCCAACAAAAGTAACCTGATGGAAATTAAGCATTACCCTCTCTAATAGATGATAATTCCCAGCAGTACTGCCCTGATTACTCAAGGGAAGATTATCATAGATTTTTCCTTTGTTTTTAGCTTCTGGCTCATGGTGTTGTCTATGCATCATTAGATATAGTTAATAATTTCTTATACTTTGATCCTACAAGAAAGGGTCCGGTTTTATTCATCAATTATTTTAATTGTTACTGCTACATTTTAAAAACCTCACTAATAGGTCACGATTATATAAAATGCTAAAAGAACACATTCACCAAGCGAAAAATACCCTTTAATAAATCCTCTCTCTTACATATTCCAGAATAATAATGATGTTCCTTTTATGTTTCTTTAAAGATAATCTTCACCCTCAGTTGTAAATTCTGAATTTTTCTGAAAGCCTCATGAATTGGTGGAACTCCTTAGCCATTGCTTTCAGGTTAAAACCAAGAACATAAAGAGGACAAATAATGAAGATGTCCAAAATTTAAGTGTTCAAAAGACTTGAACATCTGTCAACACCTTCTGCCTACTTAAAACAAGTATAGTCTCTCCTTGCTCCATTTGTGTTACTACAGTCTCATTACTGTAGTATTAATACCTTTATGAGCTACTTTGTTTCAATTAACGCAAACAAACCAAGGTTTGCCTTATCTCTGATGTATTGCTTGTTCAGCATTGCAAATAATGTTTCATGTGGTTGTTTCATGTTCCACATTTTAGGACATTCCACATTTTAGGACAGATCGTGTGCAACTGCTTGTAGGAATTTGAGTGCTGGAGATGGTGGCTCTAAAGTCTGGTGACTGTATTGTAATGATAATACAGATCCCTGTGGTTCTTGGACTGTTGTACAGGGTTCATTGATTGTCAGGTAGACCTGACATTTACATAAAGAGGTCTTGCTGGATGGTTTTTAGCTAATAAATTGATAGCCACTTTCCGAGTCAGCAGGGGAATCCCTAATCCTCTTAAATATCCAAATCTTTGATGTAAGAGCCACATTTCTTAATTGTCTATTATTGGGATAGCTGTGCTATCAGAGTAGAGACTCGGTTGAAGTTCTGATGCTGTATTTAGATGTCACTAGACATAATAAAATTATTAAAATGCAATAATTAACAGGGAGAAAAATGTTATCCTAATTGAAACCAACTTGTTAGCAATAGCAGTAATGTTCTCAGTAGATGAATTACTGGCATTAAAAGGTGAAAGTGACTACTATCATCTTTGATAAGTAGAGTGCAGATTGTAGAAATAGAGTTGTCATGAGCTTTACATAGATTAGAATGCATCTACATGATCCTTGAAGAACAATCACTGACAGATGGCTGACATCTGAGAATCCAGTGCCTTCCAGATTTGTTATTCATTCCTATCATTTTGTCAATCTGATAACGAAATGTTTCTTGTCTCTATGAGACTCCTTTGCCTAAAGTGGCGGAAAAAAAATTCAGAAGCAGCATGTACCTCATCTGAGTTATCTTCTGAAGTGAATTCTATGTACGTAAGTGCAAGATTTATGAGCAACTTTGTGAATACATTCCCAAAATACGTGCTGTGGGCATATATACTCACGGAATCATAGAGAGGTTTGGGTTGGACGGGACCTTTAAGACCCATCTAGTCCAATCCCCTGGCCATAAGCATGGACAGCTTCCACTAGACCAGGTTGCTCAGAGCCCCATCCAACCTGCCCTTGAACACTTCCAGGGATGGGGGTATCCACAACTGCTCTGGGCAACCTGTGCCAGTGCCTCACCACCCTCACAGTAAGGCATTTCTTCTTAATATATCTAATCTAAACCCACCCTCTTTGAGTTTGAAGCCATTCCCTCTTGTCCAGTCCCTACGTGCCCTTGTAAAAAGTCCCTCTCCATGTTTCTTTTAGGCCCTGTTTAGGTACTGTAAGGCTGCTGTAAAGTATCCTAACTGTTTTCCTCAGCAAGAGTTCAGGCCTTCTTTTCCCTGAAGGGCAGTGCTAAATAAAGTCTAGTCTTCACAGTGATAATCAGAGAAATTATTGTGCTTATATTCTGAGCTGGATTAGTTAAACTGCATTGAACTCTGTGTGGGTTCTCATTCAGAATCAGAATAGCCTTTGTTCAGTGTAGCCTATTTAATTTTTAAAGTAAATTCAAGCAAATGGAATCAATGCTACTTCAGTAAAGTACATCTACATGTAGGTTCGTGTAATTTTAGCAGTCTATGCTGAATTCACAGCTTAAATTCAGAATTATTTTGCCTTAAAGGCATGAGAATATAAGCAGGAGTAGGCTGGGCAGATTTTACTAGCGAGTGATGGTCATCAAACCTGCCTAACTTAGATGTTTAAGGAACCATGGACAATTGATACTTTTTTTTTCCTTTTTCTTTTTTTTTTCCCCTTTTTCTTTTTCTTTTTTTTTTTTTTTTGGTCCTTTTTCTGAGATCTCTCTTAACAATCAAAGCATATCCCTGGATAAAAAAGATTCTACGTCAGACATAGGATGCCATGGCATAACTTGATTTAGCAGGCACATTTGTTATAGTGGTACTTTATTAAATCTATGCCTTATGCAAGGCAAGATTGGTAAGGAAAGGAAACATTTTGTATCAGATGAACTGGTGCATATGGGGGAAGTAAAGGAAATCAAGAAGTGAGAAAACTAATTGTAAATTGCCAGTACTGACACTGACTGGAAATGTTTCTGTGCCACTTAGGAGCACTGTAATGTTTGTGTACCTCAGTCTTTTCAAAAAAACCTCAAAATGGCTGTGGTACTTCTTTGAGCAAAGCCAAATTGCTGCTGTTCTGTATTCTGCCCATCACTAATTTACTTTAATATTCTATATCCATTTAAGAGGAAAAGATGTGTATCAAAAGTTCTTTGTATCCTTGAATGTAATTGACTGTGAGTCTTTCATAATTTACAGTAATACATGTTAGTGTGGATGTCTCTCAGGACATTGTCTCACCAGCCAGTCAAGATTTTCTAACTGTGAACTGCGTGAAGTGGTATCAATAACTTAACTAGGTGACTGCAGTATACTGAGTAATCCTCCATGATGAAGAGCTGCTGCAGTCCTTTGAGATGGGAGTGTTTCGCAAAGGGTGATAGAGTGTCTGCAAAGGAGGAGTAATGATACAGCTGAGACATAGCAGGTAAAGGATACCTTTGCTAAAATACAGGCTTAGTCAGAGCTCTGCAGATGCAGTTTTCAGTTCTGTTTCATGATTAAAATTCTGTGATGTGATGAAGGATTGACTATATTCACTAGAGGCTCTTGGGACTTGTCTGGTACAGCGAAACAGAAAAGAAACTGGTTGCAAGCTACCTGTATAACTGGCATAGCATTTCCAAACATAGATTATCCTGTTAAAAAAATGTATGCCTTCCATCCATCATTTTGTCCATTAAGGCAGGCAAAGACTATGGAATCTGTGTCAAAGAAATCTGTGCCTGCTGTCATAGTGCCATGTTACAGGTATCACTGCCCTCATGTAAACCTTTCCTGTAGACAGGTGGGTTGATGTTGGAAACATATAGCACGTGCTTACATATAGAGAAGGGAAGAGTGGTAAAAATCCCATTTTATCCAGTGTATGAGAGTTCTGAGACTGCAAAACTGGCTGATCTCCCTGACTTTGCTGTTCACAATGATTTCAGTCTAAAGCTTATGTCCCTTTTTGTTTTAGGAAGACAAAGCGTATGTGCAGAGCCTGTTCATGTAAATCAAGGCTGCAGGATCAAAACTTCAGAGGCAAGCCTTTTATCAAAAGAGGACACCTCATCACATTTATATTAAAGGAATTTTGCCAGGCTTTCATGCACTGTCTTTTGTGACTCCAAATGCCATATGAGTAATACATTGGAAACCACATCACTGCCATGTTTTGTCGATTTAGGATTATTAACAATGTTCTCATTTCACATTATTTATTTCAGATCACCAGACTGTCTCTGCTGTTAACTTGTCAGATGTCAGGGGAGCATCAGAAAAAACAGACCTCACTTTTAAAACAGAGGTACTTTCTGAAAGATTAGAAAGTAACAAGCAGTCAATATTGGTGCTTCCGAGAAGAATATCATGTGAGGTAAGACTTTGGGATACTAAAATCTTTGGGATAACAGTCATTGTTCTTCTCCTCTTCCTGCTGCAATCTCATTCATACTATATGTGCTCTTTGTTTCCAAAATTGTCAAGGGACCAAAATGAGAGTGCATCAAGACTGCAGTGGGATTTATTTTGCCTTTGTGTTGCATCGACACTGCAGTCAAAAGATTTGCAAGTAAAGTAGTTTGGAGACAGCTCTATTAGAGTTATTTAGCAGCTTGAGTTGAAGTATTACTGTCATGTGGGCCTTACAGGCACTTCTTGAGTGATATGGAGCTTGTCTTGGCAAGAATCCAGGATGGGTGTATGTGTACATGCATATGTGCCCATACCATGAATTACACAGGGCTTGGGTGAGCATGGACCTAGGCTGAATTTAAATTAAATCGGAAATATTTATATGTACGTGTCTGCATGCAGATGCAGTGGACATAAATGTTCATGTGTGTTTTCAATCTGAGTGGCTGTGATATGCGGCAGCATAAACAGGGGAAGTACGAAATCCAGCACTGCCTTCCTTTGTACGAAGTGAATGGCCACAGTCAAGTATGGAGGTTGCAGTGTACCTGGAATGTCACAGATTTTGTTTGCTGTCTGTCTTTTAAGGATGACTTACACACATTATTTCATTGTTGAGATCAGTACAGTTCTAAGGGCGTGATTTTGCCCCTGGTTCAGGAGGTAGTAGAGGGCTATTGTCTCACATCACCTGCTGCTTCTGTCTGTTGTCACCTTACTGTAAGTGGTTAAGTGAGTCTAAAGAATTTTAGGTTATTCTTATTAGGATGGATGTTGTTCCTCCAGACTATAAAGTAGAGGTGCCTTAGAAAATGTAACAATTCACCTACGTATGCTTTTAAAATACTGTTTCAAAATATTCTTGTATAAGCTAAATTTAAAATCCTACATCACTTGTGTCATTTATGTAAGCAAAATACTAAAGGAAGCAGTGAGATACCATCATATTTTGGTAATACGATTTTTTTGCATGAAGCTGTTGGTAAAGGAAAGTTCTTTCAATACACTTTCAATATAATGTTACACTTTCAGTACAATTTTCTGAAGGACTAATGCGAACACATTTAATTTTGTAGAACCCTGGTGAAATATTCATTCTGTTGAAAGATGAAATAGATGAAGAAACTCTAGAAATTGAATTCGTAGCAGATAATCAACGAATTAGGACGCAGACAGCCTCTTGGAACAAGAAGGTCAAATACGTGAAAGCCCTAGGTAAGAAAAATATTCTTCACCTTTAAGAAAAACTGAAAAGTTTCAACTCCCTTCACTTTTTCTGATAAGTAGTTTCCCTTTCTGCTGTTTTGTGGATGTGTACATGAGTTTTGCACACATAACTTTTAATAATGCAGAGAAGCAAGGCCTTGTGATTTATGAGAACCTAGGTTCTATTAAATTGGTTTTCTGTGGTTAAATGGCAGGTGGCAGTCTTAAAATGTCATTGATTAGTTACAGATTAAGATTCTTCAAAATTACTTCCATAAAATGCAAACCTAATATTCTTTTCTTATTAGTCTGTTACCAAATGTTTCATTTTATATTTAATGCAGTAAATCTGGTTATACTCCTCTCCATAATTCTTGCAGGAAATAATTTCTTTTCTCTGTTCACATTCATGCCATTTCTCTGTATCACTCACCTTTGCTAGTTTCTAATGATTTTGTCTATTGCTCCATCCATAACTAGTTGATAACAGTTTCAACTATTTAACAACAGTTTCTCTTAGAAGATCTGTGCAGATTTAAGGGCCACACCTATCCCCACTCTTGATGTGAGTTAAGAATTAAAATATTTCTCACCTATGTATTCAGAGTATCGTTTGCTATTGGGCTGCATGCTGTGAATTCCCAGAGGAACTTGCATAATATTTTATTCTAAAATGGTTGCAATATAACCTTGGATAGGAGGAAATACATACACATAGGCTATGATTTTCCACTGTGGCTTCTTGGAGCTATGTTTTGGTAATTCTGTGACCTGATGATTTCTGTGACTCGGCACTGGTGAGACTTGCACCAGTCTAGTGCTGTGTCCAGCTCTGGGCCCCATGCTTTAAGAAAGACCCTGAGGTGCTGTCACCCTTCTGTCCAGAGAAGGGCAGTGGAGCTGGGGAAGGGCCTAGAGGGTAACTCATATGAGGAGTGGCTGTAGGAGCTGGGGTTGTTCAGCCTGGAGAAAAGGCTTGTCACTCTCTGCTGTGAGAGTGATGTGAATGGAGGCTGTGCCAGGTGGGGCTTGGTCTCTTCTCCCACACAGCCGGTGACAGGGCAAGAGGACATGGCCTCAAGCTGTGCCAGGAGAGGTTCAGGTTGGACATCAGGAGGAATTTCTTCACAGAAAAGTTTGTTAAACATTGAAACAGGCTGCCCAGGGAGGGGGAGGAGTCACATCCCTGGAGGTGTTCAAGAAATGACTGAATGTGGCACATGTGCCATGGCCTTGTTGACAGGTTGGTGGTTGGTCAAAAGTTAGACTTCATGATCTTGGAGGTCTTTTCCAGACTAATTGATTTTGTGATTTTCATCTTGAACACTGTCCTGAGACAATGGCCACATATGACCTGAGAGTTTTTTATCATTGTGATGGTGCAGAGTTTGATTTTAGAAACCTGACTGGAAAGTACGTAACAAACAGGGAACTTCCATCTGTAACTGGATTTCAGAGAACAAAAGCTGCAATCCTCATGCACAGATCTTAAAAGAGTCTTCCAATTTTTTTTTTCTTTGTGAGAACAGTGTTGATCACAAGAAGGTTTCTGTAGTGGGTGAAGAAATAAAATGTGAAAAGTAAATGAAATATGAAAAAATTGGTGTAGAGCTGTAGCCCAAGTTTAATTATGTTTCTTACATAATTTGTGTTTAATGTTTCTTTCTGTTTCAAAATCTGGAAAAGTGGAAATTTAGAACTATCCTTTTTTAGGTTCACCTGATCTGATGTTATAGGAAAAATGTGTTTTGTTGGTTTTTTTTAAAAAAAACCACATTTGGGCAGTTTCTGTTTAAGTGGTTTAACATGATGTACTATTAGTCTAGTTTCTCTGGTCCTATTACTCTTCTCCATTTTCAGAATTGCCCCTTTTTTCACTGTTTTGTGGGCAGAGTTAGTATTTTAAGAACACTGTGCTAGTACGGTCCAGCAGAATGCCTGGCACAACAAATACTAACGGATTGGGAAATGTGCTCATGAAGTAGGCTTGCGCAGAGCGAGCCGTACTTAAGTAACAGACTACAAGTGCCTCTCTCCCTGGCTTTTACAAGGTAAACAACTGGAATGGATTAATTATACTGCAATTTCTGCAGCCTAGCTCAAATATAATTTTGCGAATCTTGACTGCAATTAAGAAAAATGTTTCGTAAGATGAATAGCAATTGCACTATTTGTGATAAATGAACTTTTCCTTAACATGTAGGCATAAGGGAGCTGATTATAGGTCATCAGTCTATCAAAGGGCAGTTGGAAATTTTAAGCATTCTGTTTTCATCTCCTTTCTAATGTGAAGCTAATGTTAATACAATAATGTTAATACAATAGCTTTGCTTTGTACAGATTTAAAGATATGTATTTTCTTTTGTCAGCTTTGTGATGTTAGACTGAAAGACCTGAATAAAAAACCTGACTATGCTGAATCATCTGTGTAATGCAAATCCAGTCAGTTCATCAACTTTATGTTTTTTCTGTGATATTCTCTATTCTTTTACTCATTCCCCAAGATCTCTGGTCTGGGACTGTAAAATATTTTCAGCTACTGTTCTGATTTGTGTTCCATAAGATTTTCCTGCTGGCCCTGTGTATGTAAATGTCTACTGTGGGGGAGTCATTAAGACGACAGCACCGATTGAGTACTATACTGCACTAGAGGAAATTGAACCCATTTTAAAGAAAGTGGCTGACCCCATAGCTTTCACTTGTCAGGTAAGTTGACTTCTCAAATTTTAATTAAAGAAAAATAGAATGTAAGTGCCTAAATGAACTAAGAGATAGTATGCAATCTTTGGTTGCACAGTAGTTTGTAATGGCTCAGTAGTAGGCTCAGGATTAAGAGGCCTGTCTCTGAGATGTCTGGTTGTAAGCAAGTCAGGCAAGAGAAAACAAATTTTCCATTTTCTTGTTTTGTTAAGAGAGTGATGTAAACATCCTTTGTGCTCTGTGTACCCAATGAGCAACATGCTCCATTCCAAAGGTTGAAAATAAGAACAAATATTAGTGAAGTCCCTCTCCATTTAAAGTGTGATTTTTTTGTATATTCTGAAACCAATAGAAGCAAGTAATCTTTAACCACATTGTATTTGGAGGGTTATTATTCATTCACCATCAAACCAAATTTTTCTGGCATAGCTTGTATGGGAGGCAGTAGGTTGCTGTTCATGTAGAGTCCATTTACAGCTGCTGAATTGTCATTCATGTGATTTGCTGGTTGCCATGCAGATTCTATGTGTATATTTAGAAAAAATCAGGTTTTGAGCTGTGTTTTAGATCAGCACAGCAGACTGCAGTGCTCTGCAGCCTGTTCTTTGCCAGTGGCACATAAGAAATAACAGGAAAAGAAAGCATATATTAAGAAAGGATGGAATCTCAAGTATCATTTGTTGAATGGTGGGTAGCACGAGCAGACCTTTCACGATCTCTGTATTGTAATTGCAAAGCCAGAACAAAAATAATAGTCTGCGTTTCCAGTGCAGACAATCTCATTTTCCTGTGACAAATATACCTTATCTGCCACCTAAGGCATTACACTCATAACAAAAGGATTAATAAAATATGATGTATTGCATTATTAGTGTTCTGTTAAGGATGAGGCTAGATTCTTGCTAACTACAAGTTACTTTTGTTCTAGGAAAACAGGCTGTTGCACAAGAAAAATAGTGCAACTCAAAGAACAAATGTGTTCTCAAATTCTTTATGGTATCCATCATTTTTTAGCCTGTACTTTGAAGTATATCAAAGTAAGCTTCCAACAGGTTTCATTTAAACTTGTATGCATAAAAAATGTGCCATAATGATTTAAAAAATAACCATTAACATGGTAGCCTGGATACCTACAACACATAGGGTATTTCCACTGGAGAGTTATTTGTGTTATTCAGGAGTTTGGCCCTTCATTTAACCAGCATGACTAATATTTAGTAAAGCACATGCAATTCAAATCATATTCAAGTGCAAAAATAATTCTGTGCAGAGCAGTAGTGCACACCAGGCAATGCAGCTGTAGTGTTATGACTATGAACTATGTTTAACAATTCCTCACCTTTACTCACCTGAATAACAAGCAAGGGTTTAAATGAGGTGATGCTGCTATATGCTGTTATTTTTATTGTTTTGGTAACTGAAAAACTGATGTTGAGAAAATGTTTTTAACTGGGTAAGCTCTACAGTCCACACAATGTCATGGTTACTCTGTGGCAAAGTATACTGATGGTAATTCTTTTGTAAGTATACCCATGTGTTGGAAAATTTGTCTCATTTAATGGTACCTGCTGGGCCACAGGGGGAGGTACACTAACTAGCTAGGTAGCTAAAATTTTTCTGCAAACTTTTTAAATGAGCTCCAGATTTAATGTCAACAAGCCACCTCATAAAGATGCCATTTACAGAACATAATTTAACTTAATTTTTAAAATGTGTTCACAAAAGGAAAAACAAAACAGACTTGATACTAATTAGAATTCCCGTCAAGTAGCAGGAGTAGTAGTAACTTCTATTTAACCAGGATAATTAAAACCTTTGAGACTATCAACTTATTTGCAAAAGTATCCAGGGGCAACAGTCGTTTATCCATGCAAAGTAACAATCAAACACAATGGAAAACAAAATTGATATAAAATAGAAAAGCTTACAGCAATTACTGATCAAAGCAATATCATTCTGTGGTTCAAAGGAAAGTTCAAGATTTTCACAAGTACTTGCAATCTGAGAAGTATCTCCTTATTAAAATTCTGTGATGAAAGCAAATGGCTGCATTAGTTCACACCAATGACACAGTGCTTTGGTAAAATGCTTATATTGTATTCTGTGTTGTCTTGCCAACCTTTCCAGCTCCTTTGAGATGCTCCACTTTGTCCCCCAGTAGAGCCAAAGAGATAGACAAAACCCAACAAATGGGATTACAGCCCTCCATTCCTTTTAGTGATGGTCAGGTGAATTCATGTATCTTAGGGGGAGACTATCAAAATATGGTACCACTGCATTTATGAATCTGTTTGTAGAGAGCAATTAAAGATTGACATTAGCTAAGGTTTAGATTAAACATAATCTAAGATTTTACAAATCGTGGTTTTGGATAAAATTCTTTGCTACATCTGATAGATTGCAATTTTCTGTTCCAAATTTTCCTGAATTTAAAAAGCATTTACCAATGTCAGCAAGACATTTTAAACAACCAAATAAATATTTAAAATGTAATTGAATAAATAAATAAAATTAAATAAGTTTCTTTGCATGAGTTTTGAAAGAAAAAACCTGAAATGTTAAAGTAGGAAGAGTTGGGATCATAATAACTGAATCATAATGCTGAATGGATTTGCTATGAGAATATAGGAGTTGGCTAAAGGTCATGGTTTTTGGTTCTCTCACTTTCACATAATTTTGCATTCAGGAAACTCTCTTAGGGAGTTTATGTTGTTACAGTAACCTAATGTACAGACTGATTTTAAGGTTTTTATAATTCATAATTAAACTTTTTCATATTTCATGTTTTACTTTACAACAACTAATCATTTCAGCATTCTGCTTGATTTATATGCTGTATTGATTTTTCTCTCAGAGTTCCTACCAAATGGAATTATTGATTCAATTATTTATTGTTGGAGTTTCCTGGCATAGATTTATTAGGTTTCAAAAAAAAAAAAAAATATTGAAACTAAGGTCATATCCTTATTACTGAAGTTGTTAAGTTCATGTTAGTTTGAGTGACTTAGACTATCTAGAGAGACTGAGGAAGTCTTTATGACAAGCTTCAGTTGAATAATACTCCTATGATTCTGAGATGCTTGGTGTCTTAAAGGATGTTTTTATCATAGTCATGAAATAGGATTCCAGTTACAGTGAGTATTGGGAAAAAAGAATGAAAATAAACTGCAGCCTTCTCTATGAAAACTTGTAAGATAGCTATATGACTTATGTGGTGATATTGTGTATGCATCTCTACCTGATCCCCAGAGATACTTCCTTTGAAACTGTATTTAATATTTCAATCTTCTCAGCCACATCAACAGCTGTTATTTTAAAATGTTTCTTTCTTATCCTCTAGGTATGAAAGCTGTCCATATTCTATCACTGGCTAAAATTGTCAAAAATGCCTGAGTGATTTTTAAACCCAGCCCATTCTCTTTGGCAGAAGCAATCCAGATATGGAAGTGCATATAAAGTAGTGTCTAATATGTAAGAACTACTGAAGAAGTTCATCTTTATGTAAATGTAACCTTGTTAGTACTGCCAAAGCCAGTGCAGAATATGTTAATTTACTGGCTGTGGATGCTGTATTTCAGTGGCACACTTTTTCAGGGCTTGGTTAGCAGTTCTTAAAGAATGTGAGTAATCTCATTCACCAAAGTAGCAAAGTACGTGCTTGGTGGTCTCCTTTTTCAAGGATGTTTTTGGAAGCCCAGGTGTGATAGTCAGCACTTGGGGCTTTTCTGTTCGCAGCTGTGTCTTGTTGCTCTGAAAAGGGGCGAGGGAATAGAGATGGTGCCTACAGCTGTGGAGATGGTACTGGGACAAGCAGTAGTGCTTGCTGAAGGACTTCAGTGTTGGAGCAGAGAATATTTGGCTGTCCTTCAGAGAGTACAGGAAGAGTTGCCTACAGACTCACTAACTTAATTCTGAGGGGCTGCAAGGACATAGGGAGAAACTAGCACTATTGCCTATTTTCTCCAGTGTTGTAATCTTTATTTGGATAAAATGTGGGCTTTCTCGAACTCCTGAGTGGCTCAGAGTTCTCTTGCAGTCTGCTTAACATTAACTACAGCTTTAGATACAGTTCTGCTTCTGTTGGCTTTGGTGAAGCTTCAGCATGAACTTCAGGTTTGTAATGTTGGTGAGATTTCTTGGGAAGATTTCATGGGCCTATAGAGATCTGTATAGGGTGCACTAAAATACATAAACACAGCAGACTTTGAGCCTGTGATTGCTCTGGGGCAGGAACAGGCAGTAAAGTAAAACCCTCTAAACAG
Organism: Edolisoma coerulescens; assembly: GCA_013397115.1. Lineage (NCBI taxonomy): Eukaryota > Metazoa > Chordata > Aves > Passeriformes > Campephagidae > Edolisoma > Edolisoma coerulescens. Next base: position 354,152 of record VWZW01007353.1, on the reverse strand, counting down.
AATTGTTTCTTGGCGAGGTGACCTTTATGGTATGGAGCTGGGTAGTGCAGAGTGGCCCTCTTCTTAGTTCTGTTTTGCTGTTGTTTTAGCTGTTATCTTCACCTAAGTGCTGGAACAGGCACTCCTGTATGTGATATAAAAGACATAGCTGCCTTTTTTTTTTTTTTTAATAACTAATCTTTTTCTTTCTTTCAGTATCTTTGCTGAAGAGTAGCAGAACATAGATCCTCGTTCCAGTTTAGTTAACAACATAGCTGGTTAAATCATTGCTTAAGCCTTCAGATTTTACGTCCCAGGAGTAAGAGGAAAAACAGAAAGTTGAGGTGGAAAACTTGAAGCAAATTGTACTGATAACTTTGTATAAGAAGTGTATTGTTCTTGACTTGTAAATCATAGAAATAGATAGGCTGGTCATTGGAGGGGAGGGCTGTTGAAGTATGAGAAATTTTGCTACAAGTTCCTGAAGCTCTTCTCTGTTCAAGAACTTGTTCTATGTCAGGTTGTGAAACACTGGTTTATTCCATGTAAATTTGGTTGTCTGAGAGTGAAGTAAGAGCTATGCATTCTTAAGGCACTCCTTCCATAGATTTCTGACTGAATAAAAGGGATAAGGAAGGGTTTTGGTCTCAGCTCGTATTAAAAAGTAGAGGAGATTTGTAGGCAAGATGTCCCAGAATGCTTGCTGAAAAGAGACTATGGAGTGCTTATTTATCTTGGATATACAGTACTGTCTGAAATGGATTCTGTCTGAAATTGCTCCTCTGGAATTTCAGGACGGAAGATAAGAGGCAGGTATCGTCAGGGTGGGGTTTGTTTGTTTGTTCATTTTCTTTTGAACAGAGAGGGTTAGATAGGTAGCACAATGTGTAAGGGGTATCCCTGCTATTTTAAATGGAGATTAAAAATATTACTTCAAGTTCAGTTTGTCTAGAAGCCCACTTCAATTCTTATTCTCTGCATAGTGCGATATCTACTATACCGTTGCTTCAGTGAGTACCAGTGGTTTTGAGCCTCTTTCTTCAACACACAGGATCTGCTATATACACTCGTCTGAGCTAGTTCCTGTGTTGTTACTTGGCTTTGCCCTACTCTAGATTGAACTCTATTAAGATAGTGTAATAATAATGTCTCTAAGAAGACCTACTTGGAATAAGAGAGAATAGTATGGTTTCCTAACTGAATTTTGATATTATTCCTCTTAATAACTTGTAAACATAGTGTTGTTATTCATGTTAATAGTTTGGGGGTTTTATAGATGTTTGGGAGGTTTTGCATATGCTTTCTAAAACAAGCCTCAAAGATCTTTTTTCCTAGGTGGAGTCTTTTTTTAATGCTTGTTGCTTTGCTTTTTGAAGATTAATGTATGTATTCATAATTATTGAATAAAAAATACAGAGAATGTAATGTGGCAGCACAGAAAGGGAGTGAATTATGAAAAGAAATGCAGTGATTTTTATCTGTCTTAATATTGGAAGGGATTTAATTAGGGGAAAAATAAACAATCATATTGTTAGCTTCCTACCTGCACAAACTTCTCTTCTAATTCTTGGTAGGAGTTGGATGAAAACTATATCCTGCCTCTGCATTCAACATTTTCTGATCACATCATACTTACTGTTCATATTCCCTTTTAACAGTCTTGGGAATTAAACTTTATGTTTCATAAGTAGACCCCTCTGTCCTTTTCTCCTCAGCATTTCAGTCATAGACATGCTTTTTTTTTTTCTGTTTACGTTCATACGCTAAGCATGTCTGCAGATGTTCCCTTTTAGTGATCCCAGAATTGTCTTGACCAGCAACAGTCCAGCTGTGGGAAGGCAAATGCAGGGCTGCTGACCCTTAGCAGAGTAAAGCAACTCTGCCTGAGCTTTTCTCTGCTGTGGCTGAGCTCCTTTTGGTGCCCAGTGCAGCACAGACTGGACTAGAGCTGTATTACTTGGTGTAAAATATCCTTACTCTTCAAATCTCTGTAGTCAGGCTGCTCTTGTCAGGCCAGGCAAAGAAATATTTAATTATGGCTACCTTGAAAGTTGTTATGCATAGATCTTGACCTTCTGGCCAGAAAGAGGCACTCAAAAATCTCCTGGCAGTCAGTGAGGATTTCCCTTGTCTACAGACTATGTGGTTAGTAGGAAGCTGATCTGTCTGGTTGCTGTCCGTTTCTTGTTTTGTGTTGGCTGATGAAACTGAAGCTGTTTCCTACCAAGGCAAGTCCACAATCTTAATGTAAAAGTTTTGGGTAACAGAGAGCTACTATGATCTTTAAACTCACCCTGAATTACTGCTGTGGTAAAACATAAGTCTTCCTGTCCTTACACTTCATCCAGAAGTTTTTAAGTCATGGCTGGACTTCATATGTTATTATATGTGTTTATGTGCAGTTTGGTCATATTGTCATGATTCTTTTGTATTAAAATATCTCTTCTATAGTTCTCAAAAGTTGTGCTGCTCTTACTAAGAGAGAGTTTGCCATAATACTGTTTTGACTAATTTGATTCACCAGCTCTCTGAGGATGAAGTTAAAAATACACATGCAACAAATGCACTAACATTTTTTCTGTTTTTTCTTTCTTTTAAGCAGGCATTGAAATTTTCTTCTGTAGAGAAGGTAGACAATGTTCTGACTTCATTATTGAAAAGCAAAATATCTACTTATGAATTCAGCCCATTCCAAAGTGAAGAAGAGCACCATCAACAAGCTAGTGAGTCAGTTGTTCTATGTATTGATTTTTATTACTGATGCCATGGTTATTACTTATAAATGCTAATAAGACAGTCTTTAAATATTGAAAGCCTCTAGTGAAATGGAAGAATCCACAATAATGACAACGTAAACAGGAAAAATGGGAGAAAAAATTCTGTAAATCATTACTTCGTGACTCAGTACTTTGTATTTATGCTTCTTTGGATTTTTGATCAGCTTTGGATTAACTGCAAATTGACAGCTTTACAGCTGAGCAAATTTTTACTTACAGAGAAAATGGGTAATAAGAGTCATGTGGAGATGCCTGTACATGATATGTTTTCTACTAATTGCTCTTCTGCAATGCAGTTTAAACTTCAGTTTTTCCAAGTCTGGAGAAAATTGGAAAGATTTCTCCATCTGAAGAGAATAGATGGCTTTTGATCTTAGAACAGCACTAACCTTCTCCAGTCACTTTTAGTACCTATGCACTTAATAGTTTTCATTACTTCTGTCAAAAAGATAATTTTATTATTTTTAATTTTTAAAAGAAGACATCCCAGTGAGTTAGAATTGGGTTTCTCTATAAAGTAGACACATTATATGCACAATTCAGTCATGCATCAACAGAAGCTACTGTTAGTACCAAATGGAGGGCCCTGGTTAGGGATTAATTTACCAGGGATTCAGATTTGTTTGCAATATACCAAGAGTGTGGTTATTTAGCTTGTGCTTTGAAAGCAGCATTATGACGTTACTTCAAATGTGTATTAAACCTCAGCTTTTCTAAGAAACTCTTGGGGGAAAAACAATACTCAAGAAAATGTGTTTCCCTTCTAAAGTACTTGAGAAAGATATGTTCAACATGCTGCTTGACTTCTGCTTTGTGCAGCAGGACTGTGGTTTTGAGAGAAAAGTAAGCTCTCTACAGTCAGTACAACATACCACTTCTCGTAACCAAATACAAACAAGTTTTGAAGGTAGCTCTACTGGGATTGCCGTCATGTTTCTTTTCCTTTTCTTTGTTGATGCAATTCACTCCTCTGTATTAGATAAACATGATTCACCTTGTAATGTAAAAATGAGCTTAAATGTCAGAGTTAGTGGAAGCAGATAAATGAGGCACCTGTCCTTGACATTTTGCTGTGCGAGACTGCAGGATGGGGGTGGATAAGACACATTCAAGCATCTTTCCCAAAGTGAAATGTTAGTTGATGAGCAAAAGATTTTTCACTTCTCTAGTAACTAGTAGATCTGCTGATGTTTTTGAATACTGAGAATAATGCTAACCAACCTGCTATGGCCCCATAAAAGGCCTGTGTGGTTCAAGAGCAAGATGACTGCTTGAGCCAAGTAGTGACCTTAAAATGAACTGGTTTGATGTATGGCCTAAAAAGAAGGTGTGAAGTTGGGTGCCCAGATTCTTCATGAAAGAAAGATGTGTTTGCAGAGGTGGAAGCGCTCAGAGTGTGGGAGGCTTAGACTCTGATCCCTCTTCTGCCTGAAAGTTATATAAACCTGTGTCTTTGACTCCCATTAAAGCATCCCAAACAGGCACTAGCAATGTCCAGTAGCAAATGAGAGGAGATCGAGCTTTCAGCATGAGGCATAGATAAGAGAAAGCTTTCTCTGTATTGTTCCACATGGGTGCTTTATTTGAACATTCTCACTGGCACATCAGGGTACAGCTGATAAATTGCTGCATTTGAAAGATCTCGATATGACCTCAAAATGAACCAAGAATGAAGACCTTATGATTAATTTATTGGATAACTAATGAATTGCATTGTTCGACTTCTCATGGAGTGTGCAGCTGTGTGATTAAAAACTTGGGAGTGTAAAAGTAAATATAAAAGGCATGTGATGTAATTAAATGAAAATGCAATGTGCTCCTTTCCTATACAGACAGTGGTTTAGATCAAAACATCATGAGATGCATGTTTGCTTACATAAATTTTTAGGAGCCACTCCCATCCCCAAAATGGCTGTTCAGCATTTTTTTAGTATGATAATGCAGTACTTGTGAGCAGTCAGGGTCTAGGCTGGTAAAGTCCAGATAGGTGGCAAAGGTGCAGAAGGTTAACTGTGTTGCAGATAAGAAAGCTAAATGCATACTGAATGGAAACCAGTAGAAAATACTGTGTTTAACAAACAGCATTAACTGAGAGACAGAGCCAAGGCTTGTCTGGGAGTTTTAGTGGTGGTGTCATCCCTTGTGGAAGAATGTAACTAAAGGTGGAAGTACTGTGTAAAATATTGTACGTTCTATACCAAATTGATTTCATGGTATATTGTATGTAAATTATTCCTTTATATTCTGGTAATAGAACCCAGTCAAAGCACACTAACAAATCCAAACTCATACTTCAAAATATTTCTTGAGAAATATTTTTCTTCTTGGAAAGCCCTGATTCTGCTCATGAATCCTCAGATTTGGGAATTCTTGTTGCGTTGATTTCTGTCCAAAAAATAACAATTTACTTGAGGAAAACCTGTTTCATTTTCCACTATTAATTAATTTTCATTTTTTACAAGTTAGCTACTACGATTTCTCTGATTAAACTTAACTATTGATGCTTATGGAAAGTCCTGAACTTGTTTTGTACAAAACAGTGCTTTTTGTCACCTTAAACTGGTAGCAGCATGGCAAATCATATCCAGATTTCTGTAATTTTTTTTTTAAGTTGAAACGTCTCTCCCAAAAGAAGAAATTGAGTCTAGGTTTTCAGCTGCTAGCAGAATTGGGGGGGGCGGGGGAGGGAAGGTATTGGTATTGGCGCTGTAGAAGTCATCTTTAGGTCCCTATTTAAATTGCTAAAAAAGCCCAACATGTCCTGTTTCAATAATTTGGGAAATAAAAGAAGGATGTCTTACAAGATGTGCAGAAATATCACTGTAGGCCGCTCTGTTTTCTTACTGCAGTTTTATGAAAATTCCCTCAGGCTAAGACAATGCTACAATACAGTAATATTAGATTTTATGCTCTGTTTTATAGCTGAGGTTTTCCAGAATTCTCTGCAGAGAAGAGAAGGGGTTATGACAGGACAAAGCATACAAAAAAACCCCAGCAACTCCCTCTATACCTTGTGTATGTCAAATAGAACTTTAATTAAAGCAAGCACTGGCCTCAATGTTAGTTCAAAGTTGAAGAAGCCACCTTAAAGCACTTAATGTGCCTCTTGAGGACTTTCTCTTTAACCTTTCCTTCCAGCTTGTGCTCATCAGCTAACTAGTTCTTAGTGTAGGTGCCAAACAGCCACAGCTTTTCTCTGTTAGCATTCTCCATTAAAGGACTGATACTGAGTGAAAGCTGTTCAATTCCAGTTACCCTAATAACTACTACTTTTGCTCAGTTCTGTGTAGTTAGCTGAAATGTACCAGTTGTTCCAGTTTCACAGCTGACAAAATTTCCAGCAATTTTCACCAATTCAGTGTGACAAACTCGCAAGTTCAAGAATGGTATTTTCTGCCTGAAGCATGTGGGCTTTCAAGTAATTACAGCCTCTTCCTACTGTGTATAATACAAAACTTCATTTAAAGTTAGTTAAACATGGTGTGATGGGATTTTCTTTACCGCAGAACATCTAATTTTTCTTAAGAGCTCACTCAATTTTGAGAATTTGCAATTAAGGAACAGTTATAATGTAGAAAAACAAACACAAGTAGGTCTTGCAGTGGTCTTTTCTTATTTTGACAGTAGTACCCATAGTCATCATTGATTTCTGCTGTAGAACCTGGTGGAAAGAGAAGTTCTTCACCTTTTCATAGTGACTTAGGAGGGGTTCAAACAGTTAGTGGTGTCTCTTTTCAGAGTGAGGGCAAAAAAGAAATACCAGGAGGCTTCAATCATCTCTTTTGAGGTCGTTAACCTTACTATATTTCTCAAATAAGTACGTAATTGGGAGAGAAATTTCTGAGAGGCCAAGTCCAAGGACATCTTTTTCCCCTCACTGCATGGGAGGCAATGCTATTAGCTTATATTATTAGCTAATTATTGTTAACTATTATTAGCAGAGAATGACTACTGGTACCAGAGCTGCATACAGAAATGGTCATTGAAATGTTGCTGAGGTTGCTGAAACAACAGCAGCCATTTCCACTGTCAGTATAGCATTTACCAAGACAGCAGTCATACTGAGGTTGCCTCGAGTAGTTCAGTGCTTTGGGGAGGGTTTCATCAGCAAGACTGGGAAAGTTTGGCCCTTGAAGATTGCATCCTACTTTGTGTGAGTGCAGGGTGCTGCCAGTTGAGTGCCTGAAAATCAGAGCATTGGAAACTGTCTTAAGTTAGTGGAGCTCAGTCATCTGAGGGTCCTCACAATGACTTTTTGCCTTGTGTCACAACTTGATGCCACCAGGCTTCAGGTTCATGAGCAGAAGAGACTAAAACTGTCCATTTGAACCACTTATTTCCTTTTTGGATATTATGTAAAAGATCTCACTACACTGCCAGTGTTGCTTTTAAAGTTTTCATGCGTGATGGCAACCATTTTTTTCTGCTTACTACAAGGAGCAATATAAAAAAAAAGTTTGTTTTAGGAAATCGATTTATTAATTTTTTTTTTGCCATCCTCCATGGCTGGTTGAGGCATTTCATTTGTTAATGATGTCGTTTCCTGTAGTGTTCAAAGTATGTAAGCATAGGCGTCCTGCCTGAATATCAAACAGCCAGGGAGGAGTTGAGTGGTGACCAGAAAAAAACAGCTCAAGTGCAAGGAGATGAAGGGGTTTTGGAATAACTGTTCTGTGTTCATTTAAGAATGCAGATATGCATTCTAGGCGGGTATATGCCTGCCTAGAGCAGGCTTATGAATGTCACCTACTCTTCTCTTTCCATTGGTGAAAAAATCGTAGCATCCAGTCCATTGATAGTATAGACTTGATCACCCTTTCAGATTTGTGACCAATTTTTGGGGGTTTCATTAGTATGAGTAGAAATTCGTTTGGAGCATGTTATTATTACTGTGTTAAGGCTCTTTTTACTGACTATATTTGACCTTCTAGTGTCTCCTAACAGGGTGCAAACTATTGAGTAAAGTTCATAAAATTTATTCTTCTTTAAAATCACTGCTTAATGCCTATTGCATTGGTGGACATCTAAAAAAAGTAAATAGCAAAACCCACAAGTACTAAGAAAAGCAGTTTGATGATTTGTGGAAGTTGTTTTAAATATTAGCTCAGGTTTGAACACTTTTTTAAAGAGAATCCTATTTTTTCCTACATTTAGAAAAGTCTAGACAAAAAAAAGAAGTCAAATGCATGTACTCTGGACTAAAATTGATAGTTCTTCAAATGACAGAATCAAACCCAGTTTGTGGAACTTTAATTAAAATGTTGAGCACTATTGAGTACAGAAGTTGTGTAGCATCTACTTGTCTCAAAAACCTTAGCTGCTTTGCAGTTTTAAGATTGCCTGTTGTAGCCCAAAGGATTTTAAAGCACGCTGCAAATACAAGGGAATATAAACTACAACATATGCCCTTGTTGATGGAAGCTCAACCTGCCAAGGCTTCTAAAACAAGTGGCTTGATTTACACGGGTGCTGTGTATTTACAGTTTCTTGATTAGATTTTTCTTTGCCTGATGGAAATAAAAGTCAGGCAACACTCAATTTGTTTAAAAATCAGTTTAGGGTTGTTAATGGGAATTTTGAGTAAAATGTAGCCTGCTCAAATAACTTGTGTCAAACTAATATTGGAGTGGGAGAGTGGTGGAATATTCTTTGTCCAAAATGCAGTCCAGAATTGTCTTAACATTGTTTTTCTCAGTTAGTACTTAGCTATGCCTATTCCAAGAACTGCTCTTGTCCCTTATATCTGATGATGGGGTGAGATTTTACTCCCCCCATGTGTTATAATTCTGGAGGAGCAAAAACGGTGGGCAGGGGGATACACAAATTCATCACTGCTGAGCCAATTTCACTATGAAGAATAATGTAAAAATCAGAAACTTTGTTAAAGACCAGCAGCTAAGAAATTTCCAAAAGGACTCATAACTTCTTCCAGCATGCTATGGGCTGAAAATCTGCTGACTAACCTGTAGGGACAGCTCATGACAGGGATATAAAATAAAACTCAAGAAAACTAGAAGAAACTGTGTAAATTCCCAAGCTGTAGTCCTGGATGGGAGACACATAAAGTTAGACCGTCTGGAAGGAATCAGGAAGTTATTGCAAAAGAGGACACGTTTAACACAAAGAAATTACCAGGACTATCTGGCATTCATTAAGAGCTCTGAGGAGATTTTAAAATAGAATAGCTGGGTTTCTAACAATGCTAATATTCAATTTGTCAGTACCAGGAGGTGTGACTCTGATGCCAAAATCCAGTTTCTCAGGCAACATTGTGACCTAGAAGCAGGCTAATGTGTTATCTCTACCAGACAAACTAATAGAAATGCTAATAAATTAAGTTTTCTGTAATGTGAAGTCTGGCTTTATGAGTTTCTTGTAGTTTTTTGTAAGAGTCAGCAAACCTGGTTCAGTCAGTAACTGGTTGGGTATGGACGAATAACTGACCAAAACAAGGAGGCAGCAATTAGGAAAAATCTTTTTTTGCTAATGATACAAAGTATTCAGGGTAGTAAGGAAAAGCGCTAATGGGGGGCGGGGAATGAGAGATTTAATAGTTATGCAGTCAAATGTCAGATGATATTCATTACAGGTAAAACCAAAGTGATGCAAGTGAAAAAAAAGCAATCCTATGTTATCATCCAAAATGAGAGGATTTGAGCAGGCTATTAGTGCTGAGGAATAAGACCATGCAGTTCCATGATAACATCAACTTGTTGCTAGGCAGCAGATCAAAAAGCTAATGAAATACTAGGAATTATTAGAAAAGGAATAGAGAACAAAACAGGACATAATTATGGCAATGTATAAATTACATGGCTCACCCAAAAGTTGAGTATCATGTGCAGCTCTTCTCCTGTCATCTCAAAATAATTACATTAGAGCTGGAAAAGGTTGAGGAGAGAGCATTGTGTGTGGTGGAGTTGGTTCTCTGTAGAGCCCAATTAACTAGACTGGAGCTCTTCAAGAAAGTAATTCTGGGAATGAGTAAATCACTAGAAGTGCATAGAGGGCAGACAGCGATGGAGAGTAAGATGATTTAGGGACTGTCAGTTGAACCTAGCAGGAGCCAGGCTCAGAGCAAACTAGGGGAAGCATTCCTTCATGCACTGGGTAGGAAAGGCCCTCAGAGTGCAAAAGGTTGATGGTGCCTAGGACAGGCTGGGTGCATGCTTGGAGAAGAGATAAATTGCATACTGATTTATAGACCAGTTGGTAGTCAGCAAACCACAAGTGATCAGAAAGTAGAGTATGGATGCAGAGAGAAGTATTGTTTATGCTTGAAGTCTTTCTTTGTTGTTTGTAACTTGTGGACACTACTTGTAGAATTAAAATACAGGAAGATGCTGAGATGATAAATTGAATGTCCCAGTTCTCCAACATAAAAATAGTTTGTGACAGAAATTAATATCATATTATTTCAGATAAATTCGAAAAACTGTTGTCTAATACACTCATCTTTAAATTCTCTGATTTTTCATTACAGAGATAAGCAAATTTTTCCAAGTCTCTGGTAGTCATGTGAGTTTTCAGAAATTATTTTTAATATCAAAACATAGCATCATAAGCCTATAAAAATGCCCCACTCAAAAATATTCTACCTAAGCAAAAGCATGTCTTGGCTGTAGAATTTTTGCACTATTTAAGAAAGCTTACTTCTCAGTAGAACTAAAGTGCTTTAAAATCTGTCAGGATAAGAATGCGATTTCTCAGTTACACCAAAGACTCCTTTATTGATATATGTATTGGAACTGCAAAACTGTTAATTGGAAAAATAATTCTTGGGTGTTAGTTCAATCTTGGCAGCTTGATAACTGTGATTCCATAGCACTAATATTCAGAAGACTTTTATAGAAGAAGGTGTTCTATAAAAGCAAAACTTTGTTTATTAAGACTTTGTTTCCATTATGCAGATAGCCATTTGGAAGAATTTCCTACCCTACTTCACTGTGCAGCCAGATTTGGCTTGAAGAACCTTGCAACCTTTCTACTCAGCTGTCCTGAGGCCACACGGGCTTGCAAAATAACCAATAAATATGGAGACGATGCAGAAAGTATTGCAAAGAAGCACGGGCACGAGGAGCTAAGAAAATTAATTGAAGAATTGTCAGTAAGTCCCTATGCTTTCCATATGTCATCTACAGCCCGGGGGCTATGATGGTGTACTGCTGAGATGCCATAGTATCACTTCTCCTAAAGACTAATGTGTTGTAGTCCTTCTGTCTGAAAATGTTGTTGTACTCCAGTCTCAGAAAGAGGGGTCAAAATGGGGTACAGCCGCTTCATTTGTGCACTGTCAGAGTGGAGATCAGAGGCTTTGTGCTGCTTGAATTTTAGGCATGTGATGGAAAGGAAAACAGTGAGCCAGAAGTACCTTATGTGGCCTGGTTAGATTGGTGCTTTCAGCACCCTAACAATGGTTATATTCTAAGTAGTCTAGACCAGCTGTCTAGAGTAGGAGATAGACTTCTTTAAAGGTCACTTTAAAAGAGACTATGAACTCTCTTAGCATTGCCATTCTTCACCATTCTGAAAAGAGTTGTTTCCCTGCCTTGGCTGTTCATGCCACTGTTACGGAAGGGTAAATTTTATCACCCTTAGCTAGAGTAAATCTTTCTTCAGCTGGGTGTGCAGGAGGGGTTTGGGGCAATAGTTGCCTTTCCATATGAAAGGTAGTAGTAAAATAAGGGTCTCTGCATAGTTCTACCATGCAAATTATTGCAAATAAAACCTAACAAAATTGCAATAAAAATTTATATTAAAAATAAAAATGTACTATAGTGACATTTGAGAGCTTTAACCTATTTTAACTCTTTTTGTGCTAACTGTAATATGTGCAGATATGATAATTATACAGTTTTTTATACTACAGTTGAGATCAAATTTAACTGAAGAAAATCCTCTTTACCATCCAGCATAAAGCTGTCCACAAAATCATACTGTCTTCCTGGATCACCATGTTAGTAATTTCACATTTAACAATTTCTAACTGCTGTAATTGTCTCACAGCCATCCTTACATTGGTCAGTAATCTCCTGCCAGTAGCAGTCTGATGTGTAAGGTCAGGCTTTTCAGTTCTTGGAGTTTACCAGTTTGGCTTGAAGAGAACAGAACTGTTTTCCCTAACCTCCCTACCTGTGTATCTGGCTAGGTTCTGTCTTTGTGTGGTCAGAAACTCCCAGTAAAGCTGTGTCTAAAGGATTGGTAAGAACAGGCAGAATATGAATAAGGTGATATCTAACTCTTGGTGAAATACCTTGATTTCTTTTCTAAGATGGTCATATGGGCTGAAGGGCTGAAACATGGATGAAAAAACATTTTGGAAACATGGTTTCTGTTGATAATTTTTCATGTTTAATGATAATGATTAATTCCATAGGACATTTTACTTTTTACACTAGTGTTATAGAAACTCAGCTTCTGATGTGTCTTTGTTGTGCACTCTATATGGAACTGGAAGCTTCAGAAAATGGGAAATTTTGTTTTTGTCTTAATGCACTCATGCTCTGGTTTGGGGCTTCTGCAAGGGGAAACACGCATGCATGGTGCAGGCAGACTCAGCTGATACACAGAGAGTACGTTGCATTTCTACAGTCTTTTCAAATTTTAATAGACTTTGTCAGTGATGGAGCAGTGCTTGTGAGGGTGATGTATTTCACTCTAAAAATCGTGTAAAGTGTGTGCATACCTCTGGTTAGCTTTTCTGTATTAGTAAGATTATTAATGGTCCTAATGAAGTCTAAGTATAAATTTGTCATTCTAAAACATATATTTAAAATGGTAACTGAGCTCTACAATGTAATTTTTCATTAGAACAATTCTCTCATGGTACATACCTGCTGTTGTTTGCATGTGAACAGTTAACAATAATTGTTCTGTGCTTTCCCAAATGTAAATGCTTATACCAGTACTGAAGTGAAAACTACTCTATGGACACTGTAAATGTGTGTAGTTGGGATAGGCCATGCAGTTTTACTACCTGTTTTCAGTTGATTCAAATGGTGTGGCCTAGTAATGCAACACAAGTAAAAATCTGAGCGTGCTTCAAGTCTGCAAAATGTGTAATATGATATTATAGAAATCTTAGCTTCAACCACTGGAAGAAAAATGGCTTATTTGTGTCTCCTGTAATAGTGCACTTAAGCACAAAAACACCTACTGTAGCTCTGTAATTGATGGGAATGTGGAAAAGAAATATTTGCATGGTTCTGAGCCAAGCAGAATTTAGTTTACCATGTTCCTGGAACTTCCCATTAGAGCTGTAGCATTGAAGTTGCTTATTTATTATAATAGAAGTACTTTTGCATTTGGCATACCTCTCACAGTTTTAGAAGTATTACTTGTGTTTGGCTGTTCTTTTAAGAAATAGCCCCAAAATACACGCAGTAATTCATTGCCTCTATCCTAAAGAGCAATAGGGTTCCAGAAAAATGAATGCATTAAAACATACATTCAGTTTGTCCAAAATCCTGCAAAGTGTCTTTCATTTGCTGGAGAAAGACCAAAAAAACCCAGAAGTGTCATTTTGGGCTGGAGAATTCTTAGGGGAGTAAGAATTCCCTGAGATGATTAGAGAGAGAGCATCAAAAGATGAAGTAGCAACAACTCAGCTACTGTTTCTACCTTCAGGCCCAGGGGGCTGTGCAGGGCTGTACAGCCCTTTTTGGTGTCTGCTGGGCAGATCAATGCTCAGGGCTTTTGGTTGCTGCAGCTTTGCTGGTGAGGCCTTCCAGCTTCCCTGTCCAGCAGGCTCAGTGGAGAGGTGCTCAGGGCTTTGTTGACGAAGGTGAGCCATAGGAGCTGGCTCACTTGGACACTGGGTCATCTGAATGACACCAAGTTCCCTGTCCTTGTTTAAAGGGAAAACCTCTTTCCTGAAGCTGGACACTGACAGTGTCGGTGTGCGGAGTGTTACAGCCACAGAAGACAGATCTGCAGTGCCTGGTGGGTGTGCTGGGAGCTGATCTCCTGATGTGTGAAAGCAAAGCACAAGGGAAGGATCCCACATCATGAGGCATGCTCCTGAGCTATATGAACGTGGAGGGAAGAGATTTTTAGTGCTTTTAGTAGCAGTGTTAAGTGCAGGGTCATTAAATGCTAAAACCTCACACCCATTAGGATCCTGTATATATCTGTGCTTCCACCAGTGGTAGTGTCTGCTTTCTCTGTCAGAAATCCTGCATTTCAAATGCTCCTTGAAAATGTCTTCTCTGGTGTGAGGGAACACTACAATACTTGAATGACTTGTATTAAAGATACTAAATTGGTGAAACTGTGCCTAAAAGAGTCTTCAGCGGGGATTATAATGAAACTCTGTTTCAAATGTGCCAGCAGTTTCTTAAGAAAATTGTATGTTTTTGCGTTTTAGCACGAAGCGACTTCAGTGGGCATTCCTTTCTAATTTCTTTACATTTCATTATAGTTTAGATGAAGTAATTCCCTCTTCTGCAGCATAAAAAAGGGGCATCACTTAACATTCTGTGATAACATGCTGAATTGTTAGTCTTTTGATTTTTATTCCTCTATACCTTCAAGTATTTGAATGTTTTCCACAATTGCTTTTAGGCTGAATTGCTTGAATCAAGTGTGTCAATTTAAAACTAGTGAGAGACATTTGGTAGGAATACTGTCAGGAGTCCTTGTCTCAGTGTATCTGAGCCTTTTGGGGCTCAGTTGATCCAGCTGATGGGTCAAATGCCAGTAAGAAATGCTTTCCATTAGCCTCAGGTCAAAACATATCTGCAGTCAGCTGTTCCAGTACCTATGACAGATAGTACCTTGTTAAGTGACAATAGTTTTCTGGGATATCAGGGCTCTATTTCAGATGTTTGCCTTCTGCATGTGCTCTGTCTCTGAAAGCTGCTGTGACATGAGCCTTGTTCCTCTGGCCGCCAGCTGTGGCTAAGTCTACATAAAAATTCAACCTCCAGATTATAAAGAAATCTCTTAAATTATGTTCTTATCTAGCACACAAAGGAAGACTTTAAAGAAATAATGCTTAGAAATGTTCTCTCGTCTAGGTGAGTAATGAGGGGAGTATGTTCAGTTTGTGACCTGACCATTTAAAATTGGAGGTCACACTGGTAGCCAATTTAGGCATTTGTGCTTTGGCATGGGCGTAATTCTCTGTTCCAGCACTTTGGGTTTCTAATTTCTCCCTTCTTTTAATAAGAGCTGTGTAGCTGAATGTGTCATACTCAGGAAGATTACTGTGTACCACTGTAGTATACATCATAGGTTCTAAAAAAAACACAATTCAGGAAGTGTTTTATTGGTTGGTTAATGCAGGTATTTTCTGATTGCTGGCTTCGGCCTTTAAAACAGATTCTTAGGGGTGGCATAAACGTTATTTAAGTATACAAATTGAAACGTCATTTCATGTTGTCACCACACAGTTGAGACAGCACAAATTAATTTTTATTTTTAAAATACCTTCTGACATTTCAGAATTGGTTACTGGAAATGTAAGGCAGAAAATGCAGGTTAATTGAACGTTTTTTAACCTGCCCTGTAGCCAGGCCTGTAACAATCTGCACCGGAACAGGAGACTGAGAGAAGAATCTTCTTCCTCTGCCACTAGCAAAACTCTGTCTGGATTTCTTGTTTAATGTAATTTTCTGTCTGCCTGCTTGAGGCATCCCTTAGGCAGCTGTTGAAAATATAATAGGTATTTAATTCTGTACATATTGGTGGAAATTCCTTTAGAAGGGCATCGACTGAGACTGCCCTGCATGGCTGTTCAGAAGAAGCTTGTTTTCTTTCCAGAAGGGAGAGTTACAGCAATTCTTTCTAACCCTTTTGAGGTACATCCTGCAAAGTCTAGATCCTCAGTTACTGAGTTCACTGCTCTTAGAAGTTCCCTCAGTAGCAGAAAGAAACACAGTCTAACAGCTGGTCATAATTTTCACTCAGAGCCTTTTTTATGGCAGATGGATGTTTTAGATAGCGGGGGAGGGAGGAAAGAAGTTTTTCTTCCTGAAATGCCAGGCTACATTTTTTTAAATCATAGCAAACTTAAATGATGGGCAGAAATGTAGGTTGAGAAGTAATTCATCATTGTACACCTCTCCCCTTTCATCTCTTACTTCGAAGTGCGTGGTTGAACCAGAATACAGAATCTCTTGAAGTATCTTCAACTTGATGAAATAGAAAACAGTCTACAAAACCAGGGTATTAATGACAGGAGATCTTTAGACAGCAGGAATCCCTTCAACAAGGATTCTCATAATTTGCTAGGGAGTTATAGAAGCTCATAAGGAATCAGTGCTTTCTGAACACAGAAGTATTATTCTTTCATTTATGTTTAGATTTGTGTTTCTGTGAAAGGCTACATAATGTGGCAGAGCTCCTCAGCAAGAAACAGATTTTTACATCTGGTTGCAACATCTTGCTGAGCTATTAGTTTTCTGCTGGGGAAGGATCCCATGTAGAAAGATGGAGAATCTTAAAGAATCTTAAATGAACCTGATTGCTGTCAATATTTCTCTAATTACTTTAAATGCTATTTCAGTGTTGCACTGGCTCATAGCTCATTACTTTCGAATATCTGGTAGTCTATGTGACAGAGAAAAGGATTAGTCTGGTTTCTGAAATTCCTTCTAATCCACCAGTGAGTCCTTGGTGAAGCCTGCTGGGATTTAATTCTTGCCACAATATTTTAGTGTGGAGAAATGTCAATTACATGTATTCTTTGGTACACTGGAAATTACCTAGCTGAAATGAATAAGTGACTGACTGTATTCTTTGATACTCTTTAGTGGCTGGATATTCACAAATCAAATTCTTAAAGAGAGGCTTCCTATTATCAGGTCTTGGTGTTTTATGTTTAAGATTTGGTTTGGGGACTTTATTTTACTAGGTGACAAGATTTCCCTCCTTTCCTTTTCACGTGTTCTCAGAGGGATGTGCTCCCTGTAGTAATAACTTGCTAGCATATACTGCCTTTTGAGGTCAGGCAATTTATGCTGTAGTGAAGAGATAAAGACTGAGCACAGAAAATTTTGGCTTCAAGGAGGAAAGGCTAGATTTTTCATTTTTAAAAAACCAGCCATTACACTACACATGTTTTTTAAGTTTCTGTATTGACTTTTATTCAGGCTAGAACCTTGCACCTTAACTGTGATTACATCTCCTGTCAATAAGTATGCAGTTGAGTGCAACCTTCTTGCAAAAAAGAATGATAAGTGGAACTGCAGATTTGGAAGCCTTACTTTTGTATAAGATGCCTATTGAAATTTGTGTGTAATTTAAAATGAAGGAGAATGGTTTTTCCAAAGAATTTTCTCTCATCTTTTGATATTCTGTAACTATAGCAGTGACACCGTGGAAGTCAGTTATTTGCAATTCACTATTTCTAAAAGCTTTTACAGTTTTTAATGGAAACTTGAATACTAATGCAATTTCATGCAAAATGCTTGTGAATTAGAAGAAGGGAAAATTCAAAAGGGTTCTGTGATGATACCTCTGTTCTTAAATGTATTTAGGATTGTAAATGCTAAAACACAGATTTTCGCGGGTTTTTCTGACTGTTTGTCGACAGGGTGACGTCAGCAAAAATACTTGGTTAAGGGACCATTTCGGAAGGCGGGATGGGGAGTGTCCCATTTTTCAGAAGTACTGTGTAGGCTGAAAAGAACCATTCTCATCATTTACATGCATTATTAAGCTCTGAATTTCTTCAAATGTTTGAACATTTGACAAAACATTTGGCTAAGCTGTTTATGTTAATGAAAAATGCAAATGCAATACTTTATGGGAGAGAGAAAATAAGTGACTGTGTTATGTTGTTGTAGAAATCAATGGCATGCCTATGTCAAATCTGGCCTCTGCACCTATAAATAAGTGTGGAAATGAATAAGTTGAAGTAGATCAAGACTGTGCACTAGCTTGAGGATGTGTTAGAAGGTATATGGTAATGATATGTAGAATAATGACTTTTCAAAGAAAATGAGCTGCTTCTGCCTAACCTCTGCCATGGAAAGTGAACAAATTGGACATGAAATACTGTTGTGTATAAGGTGTCATTTTTCTGTTCAGCTTGTTAAGAAACTGCTGAATCTAGAAGCATAGGAAGCTTGCAAAAGGCTAGAGATTTTTGTGGATGTTGAAAACTTTTACTCACTATGCAGTGTGTTTTCATTGTGAGGGCATGAGTCCTCTAACCAAGTTACAAACCAGTTGCATGAAGTTAAGCAAGAAATTTTCCCAAGGAGAGAATACCCCACAGTTTTCCATTTAAACAAATGTTCCTTGCACCTTTCAATCAACCTTCCTGCACTGACAATATCAATAACTGTATTACTAGGTGTGGAGGTCTTCTTCCTTAAATACAGACATCTCAGAAGCCCTTACAATACAAAGAAAAAAGTGAAGTTTTGTAAAATTTTCTGCTAGACTGTTTATTGCAGAAGGAAGGATTGCTGAGGCATTCCCATGGAAAGTCTAGAAGCAAGTTTTAGGTCTTGCCTCTGTCAGTTGAAGCAATTTGAAGCGGTATGCGTAGCTGTCAAGAAGCAGTTTTACCTTTACATAGCATGTGCTGCCAGCCTGATTATCTGGAATATGCCCTTTGGCTGCCTCCCAGTGATCTGTGAGGAATCAAACATTGTCATCTCTTACAAGCTGTTGAGCACAAAGAAAGACAGCGTATCAACAGTGCCTTTCTCCAGCCCCTCAGAAGGGAAAAAACCAGAATTTTTAAAAATACAAGTAAAAAAAGACCACCACAGAGAAAAAAAACCAATAATAAGGCTCTTTTAGCTTCATGGGGGAAAATGAAGGAAAAGTAGAAGAGGTAAGGAGCTGTTAAAATTGTTGTGGTAAATATAATCTGTGAGCCAAAACCACCTACATTTTGAGTGACATTGTGAGGTCTGACAGAAGCATTTTGATCTCAGAGCCCTAAGAAAAACTAGGTGGAGAAGCAAGGATTAATGAGTAAAGTTAGCTAAGAGGCTTGCTGAGTCCTTAGCAATCTGAAGTTTCAGTGCTCTGCAGAGATCTAATAGTGACTTACCAGGCTTTGCTACTGCTGTAATTTATTGCTTAATTAGAAAAATTGTCTTTGGGCTCTACATCAATAGAATGACCATTAGGGAAAGGCATTTCTCAAAGCTACCAAGCCCATTATATGGAAACTACTTAAGAAAATGCATTTCTGCCCTGCATAGTGTTAGTTCTGTGTAACACAACCCTCCAAGGTCTCAATTTATAATTCTGTCTGAGGACCCTGCACAGAAGGCACACTCTTTATTTTGCCTTCGATTCTTCCTGCCCCCATATGTTTTACAATAAATTATTTAGTATTTCATTGCCAGAACTATAGGGTGTCTAGTAATAATAATTTTCATTTCTTCTGTTTGATGAGAGCTTAAAAATGTTTTCTGAGTTCCCACACTCTACCAAACTCAAAAGAACATGCAGCAGACATACAGATGTCTGCTTTTGTGGGAGAAAAGCCAATGTAACTGCTAATAGTTTTTATTGCTTTATAATACATGTTAAGTAACCATCACAATCACTGCAGTTGAAATTTATGTTGTGTATGTAGCAAACATGGGCAGACCTCCTCAACCCCATGAGCCACATGCCAGAATCTTCCTCTTCACACTAAGGAGGTTTGGGAGTTGTTCTTGGGCAGTTGTTGAAGGCTCCCCACAGCTCTTACTGTGAATATGAGGCACATAACTGGATCTTAGCACTCTCTGATGATGCCAACCTTCAGAGCCATGTTGGCGTGATTTTACTTGCTCCTGAGATTTCAGGTTATTTTGCTACCCCTGTGTATAGCCTTGGGACATGACCTGGGAGCCATCCTTGAAATATTAGAGAACTGCTTAGGACCTGCCACCTGTGGGCTTCTGAGCTTCAACTGTGTTCATCTGCTGTTAATGTATACAACTTTCTAAGAAGCCCAGGAATAAGAAAAGGCAGAGATGGCTCCTGCCATATGGAAGACTGTAGCAAGTTCCCCTTGGGCTACTGAGGAAAACAGAAATCAGCATCTGTGCCACCATGGAAGTAATAGAGTACGTGTGATTCCTAATTGGATCACTCAATCAAACCTTCCAAGATCTTTTTTTAATGAGATGTATTTTTTAAAAAATGCTGCCAGTTGATAGCATGTACTCTCTTACATAAATGGGTCAAAGGATTGAACAAAAGTTTCTATGGAGACTTTATATGACTGCAAGGTGCTTTCCAAATTAATTAAAGTCTTGTGTTGCAAGGAAAGGAGGTCTAAAGGTGACAAAATCTAGTACTGGTGTATAGATCTGCAGTCAGTTCTGGCCACTGTGTCCTCGAGACACCTGTCATCACTTACAACACAATCAGGGAAGTTTTAACTGTAAAAAACAGTGAATTTTATAGAATTCTTTGTTCTCTTCATAACAGTTAAATAAGACAGACCCAGGTGCAAGCCTGAGTTAATCATGCACATACAGAACAAGACAAAACCCCCTTCTTCTGGAAAATCCAGAACACATCATTTCAGAACTTTGAGAGCAGTCATGGTTAGTGAGAACTGTTCATATGATTTTTTCTAGATTATTAATTAAAGAGTAGGGTATTTTTTTTTAACTTCTTTTTCTTTTGTGCGTATTAAATGCACCCATGTAATGCAGAGAGATTATATTTCTTATTAGTTTTTTTAGTAAATAAAATGACAAAGAAGCAAGTTTGCATATACAGTACATTGGAACAGCATTATGTTCATTATAATTCAGTTAACATTGAAATGTTAATTGAATACTGCTTATTTGTTTAGATAGTAACTGTAGATTAATCCACAGATTTTTCTAATTGGAGGAAGTTTCATGTTAGATTGGTACACAAATTGTTGTAATGGTCTTATCAGTGTTGTTGATTCTATTGGTACTACACCAAGCTCATAACGTGATAGTATATAGGATAGAAATGTGGTTTAGAATGGCCCCTGAGTGAGTTGGAGAGTAAATATTTCTGTGGTTATTGATGTCTTCAATTTTTGATCTCAGCATTGAGAGGAAATACATAGGAACATCCCTATATCTAAATTGGTGTCAATAGTGAGATTTAACAAAGTTATTCTAGTCTTTGGCTCATAACATTTGCAATTCTGTTTTTAGCAAAGCACTTTGTAATTTTAAAGATGCTCTTCATTTTATCCTTTGAGTGTTGCTTTAGATGTAATATTCACATATCAGTGTAGCTTGTATGTAAAAGTACATGGTCATCCTTCCTAGAGCTCAGATACATGAAACTTTATGCATTAAAATGTGATATTATGAATAACAACTGGAATTATCTCACATTACAAAAATCTGCCAGTATTTTTCATCCTGTACATCAATGGATAATTGCTGAACTGTACACTAAATTTTTATCCCAGCTCCTGCCTCTTCTAAGCATTGCATGCTCAGAGTATACTAATTTTTATAAGATTAAAGTTTGAAGTTTATTCGGTAAATACAGAAATTAGACAGATTAGACACCCTCTGTTCCTGTCACCTTGAATGGTTGGCATAGATGTCTGGAAATCAAAGTTCAGAAATCCCAACAAAATTATTGCCCCTGTCCCATTAAGATCATATATTATGTCTGTACAGAAGAAGAATAGATTCAAAATTATTTGAATCACAAATTTAAGACGTTATTGCACATTTTTGCTGTCTATAGATACTGAGAGGCGTGAATGTCAGAGCAGTGCCCATGAGGTCATTTATTCATAAGAAAAGGACCTACAGAAACTCGGCCTTCCTGGTATTTGCAAGCCTCTGAGTCTGGATCTGGCTCTCTGTTACTCCCATCTTAGCTAATCTCTGAAACAGAGCAGAGCCATGAGGATCCAACATACCTGCCTCAATAAAAAATCAGATTCCAGTTGTGCTTTTTAATCTATTCCTAATTATAATCACATTTTTTTATATGCTGCTGATTAGGGATGAGATGCAGTTTCATTGTAGGTTTTTCCCATTAACACTAGCGTAGTGTTTATTTTAACATCATCCATAAGAACTTTATTCTACTCAAAAAAACCCAATACCAACAATACTCAAAATAGTAATAGTGGTGTGCAGCTTTTGAATAGTGTTTGCAGAAACACAACATTCTGTGTCTCTTTTCTGATGGTGGATCCTCTTTCCCTTTTTCAGTCTATACATGATGATTAGACATTATTGCTAATTGAGGTTGCTTAGTCTGAGATGGAAGAGGCCTAAATGTTGTTCAAGAGAAGTCCTTATGTTCTCGGAGAAGCCTTTAATGGATACAATTCTGGGTAACATGATATTTGTTGAGAACCCAATTATGTGAAAAAGCTAAGTTTTTCCTCAGAGTGACTCTTGAAGCCACTTGTTTTATTTTTTGTCAGTTCTCTTCTTCTGTCTTTTTACAATTACTTTAACTTCATGCACTGGAAGCTGATAAAAAAAATTGTTCATGTGTCAGGCATCTTTAAACCAGCCTCTGTTTCAGCTTAGTCTTGCACTGTGCTTTGCCTTCTGGCTCTGGCTGACTTAATCAGTCTTTGAGACTCCTCAGCAAATGGAGTATTAGGACCTCTGGACCATCACTGGTTCAGTGGATGCCACTAGGCCTTTAGAATGGAGAAAATCTCCTTCAGAAAAGTTCTTCAGTCCTTCTTGAGAAAAAACTTCTTTTCCTAACCCTTATATACAAGAAGGGCTGGAGTAAGTAAAAAAATTAAATGAAAGCAAAGAAATTAGGTGAGAGTCCTAAGATTATTTGCAAAGGATGGGACAGTGTTGAGCAGAAGGCAAAATGTAGACATGACACTTATCTATGGGCTATGCCCAGACCCACGGGAGGAGGAGGAATCATTGCAGAAATCTAATATTTACTGATTTCTGGGCTATCAACCAGTTCTGCTTCACAGAAGTTATGTATGTAAAATTTAGGTTGGTAATTGACCATTTTGTTTTGTCTTCCCCACACCAAGATTTCTGATTCTTTATCTGCTAATGGCATAGAGGTGGATTTGTGAGCACCTAACCCAATTCTTTATGATTTTGGCCAGTGACACAGTACTACACTTTGCCTGCAAGCTTATGTTCTTTGAGCTGAGCAAGTAGATTATTCTGTCCCCGGAAACTTGGTTGATGAAGAATCAAACCTCTAGTTGAATTCAAAGTTATCAAAGTAACTGAGTATTTTTTTTGTTAGACCTTGTTGCTATTTTCATTGTAAACCATTGTTTTGGTTTTTTTAAAAATATCTATTCAGTTTATCAATTTATTCACAACTACTGCATTTTGCTATGACTTTGTTCCCTAGTTCCAAGCCTTCAATAAACCTGTGGTAATTCAGATGCTTTCACTGTCATTTCTTCTTTGTCACTTCTTGTCTCAGTCAAAATTATGTTCATTTTTCTCTTGATTGGGGTAGTGCAACACTTATTAAGAAAAGGATTAAAACGTTTGGGGCTGTTATATTTTATTTTCTACACAGAAGTAATAGGAGGGTGTTTTCTAGGATTTGAGAAAAATAAAGGGAATAGAAGTCTGGAAATTTTGTTATATGTATGCGTAGATTTTTTTATGTATGTGAGTTTTTTGGTTAATGCTATCCAAATTATGTATGCTAATAAAACGATGGTGTTTGTATAAGATGCTGCTGTATTAATTATGTATGACATGTGGATATGTTAAGGAAGTGTAAAGCTATTGTAGTCTACTGTTAATTTTCTCTGACTTAGTAGTGCTGACTGGTGGAATTGGAGCACGACAGAGCTGTTGTTCAGCCTTACATGTTCTTATTCTGCATAGAGAAATGTTTTACACCTTTACATCAGCAGAGTCTCTCAGTTTGCGTTATCAGTCCTGACTTGTCTCTCTCTTCCCCTTTGTAACTCCACTTAATGCCCTCAGTGGGATTCACAGTACATCTAAATGATAATACCCTTGGAAAGTACCCCTGAAATAGCTTCTAGGTCTGGAAAAAGGCAGCAAATTTGCCCTTTTGATGATGGTTTACCCAGTCCAGTACTGCTTGTGTTGCACATAAAAAGAGGAAAAGAAGAAATAGCTGGAGCAGAAGTTGGAGTGTAGCTTCACCTGACATTTTCAGTGATGGCAAGCCGCAGTGATCTGCTCCAAGAACAATTGTATTTCTGTCTGTTTGCCACACCTCAAGAAATATCAAGGTAGCTAGGGGTTTGATGTTCACATCACAGAGACCTGATAGTTTTTTGAACACAGGGCACCTGACCTAGGCAGTTACCTAATTGGAGGGTAATGCAGGTTAGAGCATTATTTCTGAAGAGAAGGAATCTGTTTGTATGACACATGCCATGTCTGTCTTTCTGTGGAGAGAGAAGCAGACAATGCTCTGGGAAAACAATGCAGCTAGCCTAGAAAGGGGGAAAAAAATAAAAGGAAAGATTCTGAGGTTAGTAGTGGTGGACAGAGAGGGATAAGAGCATTTTGTTCTGGTTTTGTATGCTAGTGTGGGTGTTGTCAGAAAGTTTGCGACTGAATGCATTCTCCAAGTGAATAAATGTGTTCTTCAAGAAAACAGCTGGAGAGATTAACCAACCTCATAGCAAAGGAAACATGACTGCTAAATTCAGAATTAAAATTCAAGTCTTTCTTTCTTGTGAGTTCATGGGAAAAGTAGCCTTCTTACCAGAAATTCTTCTTCCTTGTTGTAGACACACTTGCACTTTTTTGATCATACTGACTTTCTGAGTGAAATACGTAATTTTCTATGTAAACAGCAGCTGTTCCACATACAGGTCTTGTGATTAAGCTTCTGTATCTTCATATCCTCACTTAGCTATTTAAACATGATATCCTTAAGAAATTATCTCTGGCATGTTGTAGCTGGCAGTGCAAGGTGTTCCTGTGTCTGTATGTGTGTACCCTGTTCTTGTCCTTTAAAAAAACTTCAGCACTTACATGACAACACAGAAAATTAATTTTAAGCACTCTAGGTAAATCTGCAGTATTAAAAGCTGGCAGACAGGAAGACATTATTTGACAATCAGTATTTTTTAGGTGCTTCCAAATCTTAGTCCTGCTGTAGGTCTAATAGTAGATTGGAGATGGACAGCTAGAGATGAATACAGCTAAAATTACTTATGTAAGCCTCTGTTTGCAGATCAAATATATTCGAAAATGATACTTGTGCAGGTGGGCTTGGAGAGATGAAAAGTTTCAGACTCCTAAGTGTGAAGGACTGAGGAAGTAAAAACTGTTTTTACAGAAGTAAAATTTATTTTGAAACTGAAGAAGTCTAGATAGACTTCTGTGTTTGTTTTGGTGTGTTTTGCCTGGTGCAATTTCTCTTTGTGCTTTTCTCTGCCACAAAGTCTGTGGACATGTAAGTGGTTTAAGGACCTATAGAATGAGATACCACTGTGTAGTACAGTGATAGTTTGAAAGCATTTTTTAGATTAATCATACTAAGTGTACAGTCCCAAAATTCACAACTTTATTATGGGAACAGAGTAGCTTCAGCAACAACTGAGCTATGTTATCTATTTGCTTACAGTTAGATGATTCTTTATATGTTCTTTAATTTGCTATGTCTTTATCTAAAAGCAAAGAATAGCTAGATCTAGGATGAAAAACAGTGGCAATCTGTATATAAAATATCAGAAGGAAGCAATTCTGAACAAAATTAGTCCTGAAAGCTGTATTTTACATCTGGTGGAAACAGCATGACAGGGCTCCTCCTTGGTTTTTGTACTGCCATGACCAACAAAATGTAGTCAGTAGAGAAAGATTTGCGCTTTTTTTGGCTTCTGAGTCATGTCCAAAATTGATTTGCACATGTTACCTTGCCTCTTGTTTTCATAAGAAAGTGTAGGCTGTTCTTCACAAAACTGGAGGAAGTGGCTGGTGTATTGGCAAGTATGCAGTGAGGTGGCAGGGCTTTTTGAGACTGCATATGAGGAGCTTGAGGAGAGGTTATCACTCTCCATTCTACAAACTAGTTGCCTATGAGGGAAAAAGTAAGGCAAAGGAAAGGAATTGCTTTCCCTGCCACTTTTTCTGCTTTGCCCCACCTCTCTTCCTTCTCTGGATGATTTTGAAGGATCCAGAGACCAGCAGATTGTGCAAGTCTATTTCTGTGTTTGCAGTTCTCAAATCTTGCAGTATTACCAAGATGTTTTGATTGGGGCTTTCTAAATGGTGTTTACTGTAGCTGATGATTCAGTCACAGCTGTTTCAGTAACTGTTACTGCATCGTTTATACATTTCATACTAAACAGACAAATTAAGTTTGGCAGGGACTCATGCAGTAGGAGCTCAAGATTTGTAACTGTTGCGGGAGCCCCTCTCTCTCTGGTGAAACTGCAGGATAAAGAAGGGGGGTTGACTTCAAGGAGAATTACAGTTTTAATTTCTGATGTTGTGGATCTGCCATGTCTCCTACCAGTGGAGCAATGGAGGGAGGAGACTCCCTGTCCTTTTCCTGGTTCAGTGTCAGGGGAGGAATGGTTTGCTATAAATCTGTGCACAGCTGTCCAGACCAGGTTTCCTTATGTTGTAGCATACACTCAGAACATCCTTCTTGTCTGGGATCATGGGAAAAGGCCAGCATTCAAACATTGAGAGAAATTTATGAGTGCCTGCAGGTAGGCCAGGAGAATTTTTACCACCCTCTTTTGATGCTGATAAATTGCATGACTGAATTTGTGATTTTTATACTGCAGCAGCTCAGAAACTTAGACTGATACACATGTTGACTGAGGATTTCAGAGTAATATCATGGAATTTTTTAGAATTGCTGGGGCTTGTGCAGAAGGCTCTTTCTGGCTCTGTTTTTGTATGCTAGTATGTGTATTTTTAATCCAGTCTAGAGACCAGTGTCTATCTGAATTTGCTAATCTGATGTTTGCTATATGATCCATATCTGGGGGCTGGGATTCCCCACTCTTTTCTGGGTTACTCATTTCACGAACAGAGATGAATCATACTCTTCTTGTGAGACTATTAAGACTCTTGGCACTAGAAATGGAACTAAATCAGACAGGAGGTTCTGCAGAATCTTATGATAAGAAGAATGCATACTAGTTGTCGCTGATTCAGTTGCTTGGGGAAATAGCTGCATCACTTAATGGTTCAGAATTGAGGAGGCTTGAGAGAAAAAGAAGCTTGACAGATGTGAATTTAAATTCAAATTATTGGGTTTTAGCCTAATGGTAAGAATTACTGGGGTTTCTGAACCCACAATAATTTTAACTAATATAGCACCATATTATTCCCAATCATTGGTAATATTCCTCTAACATTAGTGATGGTGATAATGTATTATCCTTATGCTTTATTATTCATCAAATTAATCCCTTGGATATTTCTTTTAATTTCATTTCACTTACTCCTGGAGTTAGTCTGTTTTAGCCCATTGTATGCAGGAGATCTGCCTACCTTTAGCAAATTTTACCGATTTCTCAGTTACAAAGAATTAGTTTTTGCTTTTCCAGAAAGGCCTATGTATTAGTAGAGAACTTCCTCTTTAAAGGATACTTTTTAAGGGAGCTGAAATGTTAAGACATACAAACCTGCTACAGATATATTTCTGAAAACCAAGTATTTAGGAAGAAAAAAATTGACTGTGGTTCTTTATGAAGTGTTTTGTGTTTTCTCCTTTTTTAATTTTTCTTTTCTGTGAGTGTTGCAGAAAATGCTTAAACACCAGAAATAGCTAGAACTTGATGCAAGCAGAGTAAGGCTTTCACAGAGTGAAATATCCCATTATGGAGTCACCAACATTATTTGTTACAGCCCCTTCATGGCAGGTTTTAGTAGTGACTCTGATTTACACCCATGTAAGAGGTTACAGCCAAGGCAAACAGGCTGGTAAGGAGTGTCTTCTCTGTAAAGCCCTGTTGTCTCTCTCTACTGTATAATAATATTTAACAAAACAGCCTTTCTCTGGATACTTTAATAATTGCTAGTTGAGAAACTTCACTCCCAGGTGTTGCATATTTGTTCATTGGGGCTTTTTCCTATTTATTTATTTGTATTAACCATGCAGGCCTTCAGTAACGCCAATGCAAAGATGACGGTGAACTTGTAAGGAATAGGGGAGCTCTCAGAGAACATGAGGGTATTCTAATTTTAAAGGTATTTGGCATTTTTTAAATACTCTTACTCATTAGGGCCTAGTTCCTTATTTAAGATTCTCTGTGTGCTTATACATTATTAAAATGCTGTAGTAGCTGTGATTTTGAAGATGGCTTCAGCTAAAAATATTTGATGCTGGCTGTCAAAATACTGCTGAGGAAGAATCTGATTTCATGGGACTTGATGATGTTTTGTAAGCAGGTGTTTCCAGATTTCACACTGTTGGGGATCTTAGTTCTAGCGACACAGTCTGAACTGGTCCAAATATGTGCAGATGGCTTATGTATGTGGGAAGTGGTTTTGTCAGAATGTCTCAAGCATGCTTGTTCGAGAGATGTGTATGACAGCAGCTCAGTGTTCATGGCTGAAATACATTTTAGAGCATAGATTTAATTTGATTTGATAGATGGCAGAAGACATCTGTCATCTGTTGTTTTTATCAACAAGGGTTTGTCTTCCCCTACCCCTAATAGGAAAATAGGGGAAAATTAATATTAAAACTTTTCTGGCCAGAAAGTGTTGTCATTTTACCTTTTAGTCTTAGTGCTGGTTTCACAGAACTTTGTTCAAGCCCTTTGTAATTATTTTCATTTTTATTTTATCATTATCACTTATTGAAAATAATTGTCTGCTTTTTGTGACTCAAGCATTGATTAATTTGATCCTAATTGTGGAACTAATGCCAGTAATACAGTTATTTTCATTCCATCAGACAGGCTAAAAGATTGCCATTTTCTGCATTCTTCTTATTATTGTTTTAGTAAAGAAGAACAGTTACTATACTTCTCCAATTTTTAGAAGTAAAAGGATTTCACAGAATCTTTCAACATTAGCTGAAGATATTTCTCATTTGGAGATGAGGAAGTTCCTGACCTGAGTCAGAAGTCTGAATAATGAAATAGTTTCCTCTAACCTCTGCAGAAGTTGCAGTATGAAAACTTCCATAATTCTAATGCGTTAATGCATATATAACAGAGTCTTCGGTTGCAGATAGAATCTTATCCTCTTTATTCATGTTTCATCTCATTAAACTGGATCCGGTTCATATAAATATGTCTATGGTTTTATCATAAATATTCTGGATACGTGGCTGAGTCATGTTTGCTCTGTATTGGTTACAGTACTGTAAGCCATGCACAGAGCTGGAGAGACACAAGTTGTACTCCTGCAGGTTGTTTACTTGCTCTCGCTACAATGATACCAAAAGATAAGACATGGGAATATGTTTCCTGAAAAAAGCTTGCTTTGGTGGCATTAGACTCAGGAGTATAGGGATGTGAAGTTAGATAATCTCCAGTGTTTGGAATAAGATAGCAGGTAGTTCAAAGCCACAGATCTATTAGGCTACAGCATGGTTCTCCTGAACCTCTGTGGAAACACTAGAGCAGAGGTTTACCTATGTGTCCTCTGGCCATGGACTTGTGGGCTACTCAGTCTAGATGATGCACTGAGGAGTGTGCAGGCAATCTTCCACTTTACAGATGTCATGATTTTCTGGGAAACATGTGCTGTGTACTCCAAATGTAAAGGAGCAGACCTCACCCCATCACCCGGTGGATATGAGTCACAGACAACATTCACTTAAGGCACTAACTTAATGTTTATGTTATGGAGGGGTTTTTTTTGGTAGGATTGTACAACCTGAGTTCATATTTGAAGGTCAGAAGAGAGAGAGTTCATTGTATAAGTACCCTGCATTGTTTATTCATCTTGTACTCATTCTGCTGTGCTGACCTTTCAGCTCCAGAACTGATATGGCCCCCAGGGTTAAGGCAGTATACCTCATCCAGTTTCAATTGTGTCTTACAGAAATACCTGTGCTAGGACAGTGCTTCCCATAAAGCCTGCAGGGAGAAGGAGAGGATCGAGGTGAGATGGGTGATTTAAATTGCTGAAAGCATCACTGTCAGAGGTATTAGCAAAAGTGTTCTTACTATGATGTTGTAGGACTGCAGCTCAATGTCAAGGTTCACTTTTACGCTAAAGCACAATCATTTGAACAATTATTTGAAACTACTAAGGCACAAATGAAAGTTACTATACTACAAGGTTATGTGTGGTATTGGTCACTTACCACTAATCTGCCATAGGCAAGAGGTCTCTTTGTCAAGGACCAAACTCAGAAGGTGTCCCAGTTCAAGAGATCATCACCATGCAGCCATGGCTGCATAGCAGGGAGAGCTCAAGGAAGGCTCATAGGGGATAAACTGGCTGCCTTGCAGTCAAATTACATGCAATGGGAGAGGCGTGCATGAGACTCCTTGTAACCCAAGTTACTTGCTATTCTTGTGTTACGTGCATGGTCGGTGTTCCAAGCTCCTATGTATTGAAGCTCACAGCGTCACTCTGCTCCTTTATGTGTCTTCAGAGAACAGATGGAAACTAGAGGAGTTCTTGGCCTGGCTACAGCTCAGGCCTTTACCAAACTGTTGCTGGTTTGGTTAAGGCTTCAAGTGCATCCATCACACAGGGTTCTATGAAACAGTGTATTTATTCCCTTTCTCGCCTCCTGAGTCCCATAGAGGATTGAGTTGCTCCAAGCTGTGGCAGAAAAAAAATCCTCTGAAGTCAGAAGATACAGAAGACAAAAGGTGAGGCAAGAAAGAAACATCATAACTGCTTTGGATATTTTCAGATTTCATTCCTCTGAAGTCTGAAAATGGATGCTGGCAGGGAGTTTCTTTCCTTCACTTTTGAGTTTGTAGGTGGAGAGGGAACAGATGATGGACAGCAGCAGCTCAAATCTCTGTTCTAGCTGAGCAGTACAGCACACAATGCTGGGCACTCATCATCAGTGTTGACAGCAGCAGAGATGGGGGTGGACAAATGATACTAGAATAACATGTACATCACCAGGAGGGTGTAGTCCAGCAAATGTGGGAGCTATTTCTGCTTTTTGAGATGCTAACCAACTCCTTACTTTTAATTGAGATTGGCTGCCCATTACCCAAGGGGTTAAGCTGTTCTGTGTTCAAGCCATCCTTTGACACTACTGTAGGAGGGTAATTGTCTGCATTGCACTGTATTTAATTTCCTTGCCAAATTAAACTAGAAGGAAAAGGAGTGCTGTTGTACAAAGAGTAAATTCCTCAGTGATTTACTTCATGGTAAGTAGATTTATGTAGAAATTCATGTGTGTGGTATGAAGCTAAATGCTTTCTGCCTGCCGTGCCATCTGTCTAGATTAGCCATTCAGGTCAGCAGAGATCAGCAGAAAGGTGGCAGCTAGAATTTAATTTTTTGTTCTTTGTATTACTTTTGCAGAATACTGTCACCAGTTAAGTTACTTGATGTCTTTGTTGAACATCTCAGTGGAAGGGCCAAAGCATGTTCTTTTGGGTGATGGACTTCTGATCTGCAGTTTACAGGCAGAGCAGGGAGAAAAATCTGTACAGTTTCTCTCTCCTAGCTGAACAAAAAAACCGGCCTCAACTGATTATTTACTGTCTCTGTGAGACATGCACTGGATGTTTTTTAAATGTAAAAAGAATAAAGTCTACAACTCTTTCATCAGATAACCATGAAGATACTTGAAGAGATTACAAGCAATGCTATATTGGGATGCTGTAATTAGTTTTTATTAATATAAGATTGTCTATATAGAGCAGCTTTTCAGAAGATTATTTGCCTAGTAACTTGACTGAAAGGAAAAATACAGTCATACAGCAGAATTGTAGGGAAAGACAAGAGGCAGCACCGAACTGAGGAAATCAGCCTGTATGGACTCACGGATTCAAGAGCAGAAAAATGTTTCTAGTCTGTGACAGCACGGAGGGCTCTAGAGTTCTTGTCCGTGATGAGGGATTTGCAGTAATATATGTTAACAGTATGGTTTATTTTCTACTAATTTTTATTGAGATTCTTACTGTTCAGCCTGATCTACAGCAGAAAAGGACTTTCCACCTGTTTTGATTTTCTTGACAGTAAATCTCTGTACTTTTCTGAAATTTCTGTACTCTAAGGCTTTGGGGCCTTTGTTTACTTAGAGATGGTCCACACTTGCACACTCACTTCTGCTTATAAATGATCGGGGGTGTTATTAAAGAAGTAGTGATAAGTACAAATACATGGAACTTACCTCTAATGGGTTTACGTTTACTAAACAAAAACAGAAAGCAAAAAGTTTAATGCAGTTCATGGGTGGGGGGGAAGCAGCTGGGAAGGAATTTTGATACATGCAGGATTTTAAACACATGCCAGGAGAGTGAGAGCGTGATGCATCCAAGCACAGCATTATTGCTAATTAGACAATGATGTAAAAGAAAAAATCAGTGGTGTCAAAATGTGGACCGACTACCACGCTCAGAGTGTGCTACTCCTCTAAGACAATAATTAGATGACTCAGCTACAGAGTAATTTGGACAGATGGTCCCCATGAATTATTCCAATAATGACTTGGTAAAAACTTCATTACAAGGGTTCTTCACTGAAGAACTCCACGGGTGCCAAGTGAAGTTCTGCACCTGGAGGGCACTTGTGTGCTTGTCTGTTCCCATTTATATCTGGTTGGAGGTGATTAGATTAAGACACTGATGTAGTTGCTGTTCAGAGTTTACTTGGTGTTATAAAGCAATTGAATAAAGATGTTAGCATAGGGTTAAAATGTTTTAGAATTGTGGTAGCTTAGATAGGCTCTGAATAAGCATTGTTTCTGTTAAATCTTGTGACTCTGCACCTGTGTGTGTGTACCTATAGCACAGGTAGTACTGTTACACTGTGTTACAGGTATGCAATGATTATTTAGAAACCATGAAGATGATTGTGAGAGGGGGACTTGTAAGGGCTTGCAGTGTATGCCTGAATGATTACAATGAACCTGAAACTCATGCTCCATCGCTCACAATAATACAATGGGTAATTAATGATTGACATATGATTCTATAGTGATTGTATAAGGTAGAGTATAAAATGTGTTCACTTCAAACTCATGTTGGAATCAGATTTGGGTTTGTACCCCAATTCCCAGAGCTCTGCAATAAAAGCACCTGCATATAATCATTCCGTGATTATGTGTTTCTACACTAACAAAGAGACTCACATTACCTCCACCTAGTACATTAAGAAAAAATAACATTGAACTGCCGTCTGTCGAAGAGTAGTAGACTTGGGAAAATTTAAAGCATCAATTGATAAATTGGGTAAGAGAACAGAATTTTTAAAGTGTTTAAAAACTGTTGCTTTTGGCAAAGGGTGTGAATGCAGCTTGCTAGAGTTGTCTTTTCTCTTTCAGAATAACCCAAAACTGCTTTCTGCTTCATAAAATGATGTTATGATGATTAAAGAATTTTATTTCATCTGGCAAACATTATATTAATTATACTAGTGTGCTTAAACATATTGAAAGTAATGTTCTTCAAATCAGAAGGGCATGAGTCCGATTTCAGGGTGATGCATTTCACTTAGATACCATTGGGATTTAAATATCAGGCTTGACTTTAATCTTCTCTTCCATATATTTGGAAGGCTTGTGGGCCTTGATTTTTATGCACAAACACAGAGCAATAAGCTGGCTGCCAGAAAATTATTATACCTGTAGTTCTTGTTCACTGACCACTGAACTGTCAATGTGTCATAGTTCTATGTACAGATTAGGGTTTGGTTACATTAATTTAATTTTTCCAGTTTCTCATTCTGTCTTTGGTCTGCATCATTTACATCAGCTGAACTGGCAAACTGCTAACAGTAAAAATATGAAATTGACTGTAAACTCTAGCAATCCCAATGGATCCCAAATACTGGCACTTCAGTGTTTTCTCAAAGGTAACAGATGAAAAGAAGAAAAAAGTTAAAAGAATAACAAGTTATGATCGCTGGTTTGTAGAAGAATATATTCATAACAACAGAGCTTAGTTCATAGAAGAGTGTAGATTTGGCTTTTGAGCTTGGACCTTTGCTCTGCTCCATCCTGTTTCTTTGTCTTGGATGATAATTACTCATATGCTAGGTCAGAACAAGGTACATGTTGTAAAAAGATAGGAAAAAAGTATGAATATGCATAATATAAGTTCATCAATTGTCATTTGTCTGCTTTTTTTTCTTTTTTATATTTCTTCTGTGAGCTTTGTTCAGTAATACAAAATGGAGAGTTTCTAGTCATAATTAAACAGATTAACTGTAACTTTAGAATTTAACCATTCACGGAACACTTAGGGTCTTTTCTCATAATCTGTGTCAAGGGCTGATTCAAGAACATTGTAGAGGTCACACATCCATTTGGCTGGACTTCCTAATGTTTATGGATAATTCTTTTGGCCTCCATACATTAAGTAGCTGTGAATGCAAGGAGAACACTTGAATGCAAGGAGAACACTTCCGGCTAGTTTTATATATTGGATATTGTGTTGTGACTTTTATTTGTCTTCATCATCTTTTGAAAGCTCAGCTTGCTGAGTGTTGATGTGGCAGGTGAATATATTTGACAAGCACTCTGACTGTCCTGCACCTCTCTGATAGGACTAGTGGTGATGAATTTGTGGTATCTGTCCACTGATAGATGAACTGCATTATTTAGGTTTTTTCCTTTCCATGTTATTAAGGAGTGATAGATCTTCTAAGTTTAAAGTCTGTAGAATGCAGTGGAAGGATGTGTGGAAAACAACCTGTTGTGAAACCCCTTTGTATGTTATTAACACAATTCTGTATTTGCTCTGCTCGGCGTGAACTAGTGATATCTTTAGTGGTGTTAGTTTAATTGAATTGTTACAAGCCCTTAGGCTACCAAAACATTTTAGGTGAGACTTATTTGAGAGGTGTAACCAAGATTTAGGTATTCAACATCCTTCTTCCCCATAAGCACCAAATAGCTGCTTAGTTTTCAGTGGAGCTAGTTTCCTCTGTCAGGTGCTTGGAGATTGCAGCTTTGTGGCTTACTTGGAATCTGAAAGGCAGAAGAATAAAATCTTGAGAGGGTCAAACAAATGTCTTAATGACATTTTCCAAAGATTATATGTATTGAAAAAAAATATCAAGTATTTATAGGTGGATTTTCTCAGAATTGTTTCTGGTTATTATTGTGTAGAAAGGCAAATGCTTCACTGATGTTATATAACCAAAAAAAAAATTTTTTTAAAAAATTACATCTTACATGTAATTTTTCATGTCAATGTCAAATGTCACTTACTTGATAAGCAGTTCTATTGTAGAATACTTAGAAGAAGAGCAAGTCCATTTTGGATTGACACCAGAAAAACAGGTTAAAAAATAAAAATCGTCTTTAAATCTTGTGCAAAGAAGGTGTGCATTAGAGAAACAACGAGAAACAATGCTGACCTATCCAAAAATTATAATTGCATCTACCTTTTTAATACACATGAAGTGTCAGTGTTGTGAATTAATTCGTTCACGGCATGCAGAGTGATAGTTTTCCACATCAAAGTAAATCCTAAAAGCCAGGTCTGAAGAAGTCATCACTGTTTTGACAAGCCTCTTTGTGCCTGGCTGCTTGGAGGAGTGCTGCAGCACACCTAACCAGTTGTGACAGAGGAAAGCTAATGTGGCATGCCTTGTTTGCCTCGGTGGTGTGAGAAGTGTTTTCTCCTTTTATAAAATGCAGAGCTGAAGAAACAGGGAAAATGACCTACCACTATTAGTGCTTTTACACACAGAGAAGACTTACATCTCACATTGTTATTGCTTAATGCCACCACATTTAAGACATCATTTTAAAAAAAGAAATTTGAACAGCTGAGCTATAAAATAGCTCTGGTATTTGCAAAGGTAGCATAGCAAGAATATAATGTAAGGAATTGGTTTTAGTCATGTTATTGTAATGTACTACCAGTGAATAGGTATTTCTGGAATCTTATTATATTCAGCTGGAAATACATAATGGATGGTAGCCACTTTTATTGTTGTATTATGTGTATTTCCAAAGTCCCTTCAAGATGTCAGTGCAAAGGCTTTTTTCTGATCATTTGCAATAGTTTACATAGATGTTTTGGTAACATCTGAGAAAATGCATGAGCATAATCTTTTCCATGCAAGTTTCACCATAGCTAGAAAAGCAAACCTGGTCTTAGGTTTAGCAGTCCATTTCCAGCTGACTATGAAAGGTTTAGCATTTGGTGGAAAGGACTTTAACTACCATTACCTTGTAAAGGTGTTTGCTTTCTGCAGACTTTGTAAGAAGCAATGACTAGTGTGGAGCAGAGACCCTTGGGACTGTGCTCCAGGGACAAATGCCCATGTGAGCTCATGCCGTGTTACTCAACACACAAGTTGTTCCATGTGAATGAGGAAGAAGCTTTGCTTGGAGTTTGGCTATACCAGACAGCAGAAAGTTCACTCTTTGTTCCAGCTGTCTCATTTCCTGTTATTGGAGGCCAGTTCTGGGGGAGGTTATGTTGAAGACTTAGTATTGGTGTGATTAACCTTGCCTTTAGGAGCAGAGACCACAACTAAATCCATTTCCTTTTAGTATGAATCAGGTAGTCATGTACAATAAACGGGTCACATGCCTTACCTGGGACCAAGATGCACAAATACAAAAAAGGGCAGTTCTTACTGCTTCCCTCACCCCCTGGCTGATATAATCTCATTAAGGAACGCTAAAACCAAATGTATTTACTATACGATGTAACAGAGAAAATAGAATATAAAATACATTAACAGGAACTGTTCTAAAATATGACCTTTTTCCAAGGTGTCCTTTTTTTGCTCTTTCGTGACCTATGGGGAAAAGTATGTTCTAGTTTATGTTCATTGCTACTGTTATTTCCTTAGAAATAATAAGGCACTTGTTTATTTGTGTGTGGTTCCTTGTCTAAGTTTATTTCAAATGGAGTCCTTTGATCTTCAGGTATTTCTTAAAATGTGAAGTAGGTCTATACAGTGTCTCCCCAGGATAACTCCAGCAGTATGAACCTTGAAAGTTTTCAGTGGAGCAAAATTTGGGTTCAAATGTTGAGCCTCTTCAGTGGTGATTCAAAATAGTATTTTGAGCTGTTTATTTGGTCTGAGTTGGTCAAAACCAAATGCAATAGAAGGATGGTGCGACTAGAACTGATTTTGCACTTAGCGTGTGTGTGTGAAATAAGTATCTTAGTTGGGGGATCAAACTCAATCTCTGAAGTGAGAAGTGTTCCCTGTAAATGGGTGATGAAAATGTAGAATTCACAAACACAGAAAACACACACACAAAATCAGGGCCTGAAAATGCACAGGTGCTGCTTCTCTCCTCTTCTACTTCCTTGCCCTCTGAACATTAGACCAGCTCAAGAGTGCTTATCTTACACCTATTTGCCACTCAGTTCCTGTCCATATTTACAGCAATACTTATTTAGCCCAATTATTTTCACAAAAGTTTGTTTCACTGGATCCAATGCTTTCAGCAAAGTGGCTCAAAGTTAGGTGCAGCTTCAAAATCTAAGTCTTAAATTACCATGATTAAAGGCTAAGTTGATGTCAGAACAACTTTGCAATTTTACTCCTTCTGAAGTGATCTCTCATGTAACCCATGTGACTAAAAGAAAAACTAGAGAAGAGTCAAATATTGACATTTTCAGGCCAAAGATTAATTCAGATGGCCAGACCTGTCAGGTGTTGTGATCACAGTTACTGCGTATGGTGTCAGCCTGAAATGGTATTTCTATCCTTAGATTTTTAAGCCGATCAGAAAATGGTGAAACAACTGGAAAGCTTTGCATACTCCACTCCAAATTCTTACCCAGTTACTTTATAGATTTGCTATCTTGGGAAATAGTGCAGTGGGAAAGGTTAAGAGACCATGATGTGTAATAATTTGGAATTAACGTTCAGAATCACCACCACTTTCATGCCATGCAATTAAGAGATTTTTTTTTTGTTATACCGTTTTCCTGAAAAAACACTCCAGTCTAATTAATGGACAGCCATACGTTCATTTTTTCAGTAGCAAGGACAAAAGTAATTGTCAGAGATTAAAACTAATAGCAACATATCTGTTTTGAATGGGGACTGGCTCTGAAAGCCCATTTACTCATTTCACTCCTCACAATACTTGTTCTGGGCTCTCTTATGATGATTTCTGAGCTCACTGTATATCCCAGTGCTTCATTTCATTGAAGGATGACAGACCCAAGCTTCTGATTTTCTGGATTCAGGGAGCTCCTAGCTGTAAAATCCATTTGCTGATTGTTCTATCTTCCAGGGCCAAACTGCAGTAAATGTATTCTCACTGAGTGTGATTTCACAACAAAATGCTAAACTAATGCAGTGCTCTGTTCCAGTGGAATGATACTTAATATTGTTTTGTGTATTTCAGCAGAAAAATGAGCTGGTTACATACTAGCACCAAAACACAGCTGCATTGCTGACAGTGGTTTTTAATAATGGAGCTCACTGGCATTGTCCCAGGGTCACAGCAGGTCTCACTGTGGCAGGTATTTGCTGGGGCTGCTATCACAGAGTCTGGACAGTGCTATGAGAAAATGAAAACAGGATCGCCAGCTTCCACTGCGCTCATTTGCAACCTTTTGACTGTCAGGCATGTTTTGATGTCTCGCTCTCAAAACCTGGATTTGATGCAGGAAGCAGTTGGGCATGTTAATGTTTCATGGCTTTCTATGTTACCTGGAACAAAATAAATTGTGTTCCTTTAAATGAAGTTATGGTACCTTGCTTAATGGCAGCTCCAAAAGTGTTTGTTCCTGCAAAATGAGGAGTCCTGATTCAGCAAAGGGTCTCTGTCCCAGGTT
Source organism: Edolisoma coerulescens (assembly GCA_013397115.1). Classification (NCBI taxonomy): domain Eukaryota; kingdom Metazoa; phylum Chordata; class Aves; order Passeriformes; family Campephagidae; genus Edolisoma; species Edolisoma coerulescens. The sequence goes on along the minus strand of VWZW01007353.1, from coordinate 315,653 downwards.
CATTGCAGTTCACCGCTGAAATGGAAAGCAAAGCATGCAAAATTCATAGGCTCCTGTCTAGCTGCATGCAGTGGGTTTGCAAAAGCATCTGTGATTCTAAAAATTATCAGTATTTTTGATGGGACTTGAATATTTAAGCTCTTTGAATGAGAGTGGTTTTTCAACACTTTCCCTGGTTTCATCCCTATAGCTGAACTGTAACCTTTGTATTCTTTTTAATTGATAGGCTGCAAATAAAAGTGAAATCAGAATTAATTAGTTTTACCTTAAAAGGAATTCCCAACTTTTCAGAGTGGAATTTAGAAGAGAAGTCCGTTGACCCTTACACACAATGATGGCAATTGTGATGGCAATATTCCTGGTTTATTTCATTCAATTTGTTGGGAAAATCAGATCTAGAGAGTTTGCTGCATTTTCTGGACATTCGAAGGTGAAGAAGCAGAAACTGATCCTGCATGACAGCTCAGTGATGTGAATCGTTCAGGACTGGTGTTGATTTCATTACAGCTCTTTGGTCTGCAGTGAAATTGCTCCTCTGTAAATCAGCTGAGATTTAGGCTGAAACAACATAGGCAAGTTCAAGCCACAGGTTTTGCTTGACAATAGAATAAGTGCAAACTAACACAGTATTTGCAGAGAAACGTTGAAATTATGATTTGCCCTATTCACTACTACCATGGAAATACCAAGATATAGATTCCAAGTATAAGCTAAGAGGGCAAAGCAACCAAAATAATTCTGTGTTTTGTTTATATTACCCTACATCACCCTACTTAAATAAAAAATAGAATTTTCTAAGGAGTGTGTGGCATAACATGATAGATTTGCTGCTGTGTATGATGAGAAAGTCTTCAGTTAGGTGAATTTTAGTGATGAAAGACTGTCATGCTGCCAAAAGTTATTCCATGATTTTATGACTTAGAAAAAGTTGCTTTATAATCCAGGTCCTGGGAAAATAATTTATTACATCTTTCGAGCAGGAATTTTTAATGTGGATAGAACTGAAGAATGTTGTTTGCATTTTTATATTTTATAATTCAGAAACAGCCAGAAGGATTTTTATGACTTTTTTTTTGAAGTTCACATGAATAAAATACAGTTCTGTCAAGAACTTGACAGTTCTGTCGAGAAGAGGTTTTAGCATATAGTAGTATTGTTATGGGTCTTTTTATTGCTTGGTGCAGTTCACTTAGGAAAGTCACATCTCTCAGGGCAGGATATTTGTGTCAGCTAAACAGTTGGTAGTTTATTTTGGAAAAGGAGGTACTATTAGATGAGCACTGAGCCAGATCTTTTAATTAACTTTTAATCACAGTAAAAACAGTGAGTATAGGTAAAATTGTAGAGGCAGTACTGATGCAGTTTTGTCAGAATGCATGTTTTTGGAAGACCTTGCTTTACATAAGTAGTGTTTTTCAGCAATGCATCTGTAGGTGGGGGATAGAGGCGTGTTGAGGGGCAGGGTGTGGGTGGAGATCCCTCCATCAGCATCTCTCTGGTGCAGGAGCTAGGGAGCACTGGGTGAAATTGGCAAGAGCTGAGTTAAAAACATTGTTTTTCACAGAGCAGTTATTGTACTTCTGAAAATTATCCCCACAGGGTGTTGTGAATGCTCAGAGTTTAAAGGTGTGTCCCTTAGGTCAGTGGGAGGTTGGGTTACTATTTGGAAGAGGAAGTCATGGTGGGTTAATAAGTAGAGGGAAACAGGAAATCTCTTGAGCTAAAAATAATTGATACAGAGAGTGTCAGAGGTGTTTATGTCCACTGTTGGAACTGGTTTGAACCAGTCTGTTTATTTTGGTTTTCTAATGGGATTAAATGTTCTAAGACAGTTTGTTTGCCCTGGGATGCCAGATGAGTTGGTGAGTAGTAATAGTGTAAAGGTGAGTAGTACATAGGGGCCTAATAGGGCAGTGCATGGGGCCCACATCATGCTGTCACAAAAAGGACATGCAACTGGAGCTTATATCAAACCCTTTCTGGCACTGGCCCTTGACTGGCTTGTTGGATGGAAAAGGAAAGTGGGTTCAGACTCGTTAATAGTCTTTGTTTCCAATGCTCTAACAGCAGGATTTTCCTCTCTGGTTTTACTTTCATAACGGTGATTACTCGATCCTCAAACTAAAAAGAAGCAAAGACACTTAACAGCGTTTATGTTTCAAAGAGCAGAGCAGAATTATGCCTCTTCTTGTGAGATACCAGTTCAGTATTTACAGGAATATTCTTCGACAGTCATCCAGAGATGAGTGCTGGCTGTGGATTTTCATAAAGTACTGTGTCTTTAACCACAGGTCTCCTGTGGTTAAAGTTTCTTCCCGCTTTATTCAGGTGACTATGTAAATTCTCTAGCTGGGCCAGTTTGCTGTGTAGTTTAAGATCTGGGGTTTTTCTGATTTCCATGTGTACAAGAACAAGAAGTGAAAGGTAACTTTATAGACAGCTTTTTTTTTTTGACCAATAAATTTTGGTGCAAAGTTTCACTTGCAACATAATCTTTTGAAATACATAGTTCCTTATATATTACCATTGTTGTGATTTTAACGTCGCCATTATTTCTTCTTGTCTGCTACTTTTATGCAACTGTCAGATCCCCAGATTAGAAAAACCTATTGGCTAGAATCCTCCTATTAATCGTATTTTGCTACTTGTCTTATTGTTTCTGCTAATTTATCATGGAATTTATTGCTTTAGATCAGAAAACTTAATTGAACTCACATCTTGTAGTATATGTCTTTCTTGTTAAGACTATATTAAAAATTATTCCCTCCTGAAGAAAAAGTGTCCACAAAATTATAAACATGAAAGCAATTGAAAGGGTTGCAAAAGTAGTCATTATCAGTAGATGACACAAGCTCTGTGGTGCAGCATTACTTGTATAGATTCCACTTTGAGTGTCGTTGTGTCAAGGCAGAGATTTGCATTTTAATGGAGAAAGCATGAAATGAGAGTCCTGTACCTGCTGGATTGTTATTTAACAAAGGGGCCTTGTTCAGAGCCCAGTGTTTTGCTTTAAAGAGCTGGTGGTGAAGAACTGCAGGACAGCTGTACACTGTTGCTGCAAAGTAGGACATGAGGGTGTATTTGTGCTTCACACATGCATGCATCTCTTCAGCTTTCCACTTTTCTTCAGCTGTTTGCTTTAGCAAAGCTGAATTGGACTTCAGTGTGTTGAATAGAAATTGCTTCAATCCATGAGAGAAGCGGAAGATGTAGCTTCCCTTGCACATCAAAGTAGACATAGAGGTAGCCAAGAGTATTCTGCAGAAAGTCACCCTGGGAGCTATAATTTCATCTCTCTTAACCTCAGAATGGGAGAGTGGCTTTTAATTCCCACTTCTTCCTTTAACAGTCCCCAGATTGTTCCCTGTAGGATTCAGCGTTTCATGTCTATCTACCCTTACTTGGGTTTTACTACTCTTAGGTTTGGGGAGGTTTCACTACTCTGTAGTGTTTTTAGGGAAATGAGACATCTTCATTCTGGGGAATTGAAGCAAACATCATGCTCTATTTGCAGGCTTTGGGAATGCTGTGTTAATCTCCTATGTCCAGTCACCAGCTGGACAGGGAGAGCACATTGGCTGTGTTTGGACTGTGATGCATAAGCATTCAGTGAGCTGATTTAGATGTTTCTGTGCAGGAGTGACACTCCCATGCCTGTCTGTGGCTACTTCACACCGATTGTGAAGTTCTATGTGGCCTTGATTGTAGACAAAGCAAGAGCTTAGTGGAGACTGCTTTACATCAGATAATATTTGCAGTTTCTCTGAATACTGAGAAAAAGAGAGAGTAGCTACTCTCTTGCTTTAACTAGGGTGCCACTTTGCCTCCCAGTACACTGAATTGATATTTTGGTAAGAGGGGACTCTGAGTGTGTGATATAGCTCAGTATGTAGGCTGAATGCAAAGATAATCTGAGATCAGAAGAGAATGTGAACAGAGCTTTGAAGCTACTTCAGTTGATCGAAACCTCTGAAACTAAACACAAGGCATGTATTTGACTGCAGCTCTGAGACTAGTTGCCCCCAAGAAGAAACACAAACCGATCTTTCATGGAGTGGTTGCATTTGCTTCTCTTTGTTTTCCTCTAATATGGAGTAATTTGGAATAAAAGTGCATTTTGTCACAGGGAACAAAAAATCTTACTGGCAATGTGAATGTTATTGCACTGTGTCAGAATTAGCAGCCTGTGCATCAACGAATTAATACAACCAGTCATGAAAATAGTTACATGTTGGGACAGTGGGTTATGCAACCACTTGTAGAAGTTGTATTATGTATCTCAGTTTAAAATCAGTTAAAATAACACTCTGAACAATATCAGTAGCCATGAATATAGTCCAATAAATCCCTGAATAATAATTGGCCTTCTAGTCAAGAGGTACAGAAGTAAATAAGTGCGTTGGTATTCCCAGTTTAATAAAAGTGTCAGACTCTCGTAAGGCAGCTCCTCGGATGACATCAATTGATTTCAGGACTCCAAATCGCTGTCTGAGGATCTGCCCCACAGAATATAATACAGTCAAGGGTTGTGTGCACAGTCACAAACATTCAATATCTTTAAGCTATAATTGTTGCTTAGAGAGAGCTTTCTATTTTAGGTTTATGTAGTATCACTCCTTACTGTGTTAACTTCCAGCTTTCAGCATAAGAATTGATAGCAATAGTCAGGTCCCGTGTGGAAATTTTATCTCTTCTCATTGAAAATCCTGACGGCTTTTTTTTTTATTCTCCCTTTTTTTTAAATGCTTTATTGCAATTTCATTACTGTTTCTCAGTGCTAACTGAGGTGGGATTTTGAGAGGCGGAAGCATAGGTACAACAGAGACATAATGCAGTGTGTTGAATGCCACAATATAAATACAGAAAGGAATTTGTTTTCAGAAGGAGAGCGAACTTTGCACTCAATATAAGCTCATGAATCACACACACTTTGCTGCTCCCTACTATCCTTTTTTTATGTCATCCCTTTGTTGGTAATCCTGAAGAATCCTAACACCAGTAATAGGGAAAAAGTCCTAGCCTTGACCTAAATTCCCACCTGGCACACAGTTCCTGTTGATGGCAGTGGTGGTGTGCTTGGATGCACACAGTGCCTCATGGCCCTTCGCTTCTAGGCAATAAATGGTTTTCCAATCAACTTGCCAACCTCATTCCCTTCTGTGACTGTGGAGACATTAGTGACAAACACATGGTTTCCAGAATAAGAGTCTTGTGTGAGACAGCATCTGAAAAATACATAGAGGCTGTATTTACATTACAGGGCAGATATCCTGCAGGGTGTGTCTCTGTCTGTATTCCCAGGCAGGGTCTCTGGAAGCCCTCTTGGTGGGAAATGTGGATGTACATGTGGGAATGCAGCAATTGTGCTTGCTGGTCGGTCCTCTCTGTGGTCACTGGAAGTTGTGTAGACAGATGACAAAAACTACTTTCCAGACCGAAATGGCCTCTGGAACAACAATCTTGAAACAATTTCACGTGCAAGTTCATTCTGTGTCCTTCCATCTTTTTTAGCTATTTTAAGTTGCTTTTGTGTATCTCTATCAGCTAGATTATTTTTAACACGGTGGAGACCAGAGTTTTCATGCTTTTATTCACTGTCAGTAGTCTTTTATCTTGCAAACACTTGCATTGTAAAATACAAGGATATAATACTTTCTGTTGAAAAAGGGGCTGTTGGAAATAGTTGCTAAAGTAAAGATACTAATTTTTGAATCTTGCACTTATATCATGGCTCAGCTTACTGCTAAATTAATTTTCTATTCCTTTTAAGTTGTCTTTTTCTTTTTTTTAGGGCCTGACAATATTTTCTCCTAAATTGTCTACTAAATTAATCTCCTGATGCTTTAGAATGACATCAAATTCCTGATGAAGACAGTTGAAAAACTCCTGTTAACTTATTTGGTAGACAGGGCAGAAGCAAGCTTTTTGCCACAGATCTTTAACAAGCAGCCTTCTGTCTTTGTTTTATAAGTTATTCCATGTGCTTAGTTGGAAAAAAGAAGGTACTGGCTTTTTGAGGAATACTTGTGTTGGGTGGTGTATCTGCAAGGTAAACTGGCAGCCAGTGTTCTTGCCATCCCAAGCAAGTAAATAAAAGGAAGGAATCCAAAACAAAAGCAGTGCAGCATTTTGTATTGCAGTTGTAAAATTCATGGCTGGACATAGAGAGGAGTTTGAAAAATGCTTTGTCACAGTCTGGAACCATTAACAACCTCTCTAAGAACACAGGCTGAGACACAAGTCTAGTGCTCATCAAATCCCCTGTTGCACACAGTTTTTGCCTGCAGGAATCAATGAAGAGAAAAAAAATTGTCTCATTTTCTCTTAATTTCTTGATATGCCACTTCTGGGTGCTCAGGGACTGTGGAATAATTCAGGTGAGATGGGGGAATTAGAGGGGCCTAAAACTAATAACTGGTAAATAAGCATCAGGCTGTAACTGCAAATTTTGAGGAAAAAAGATGTGAGATCTGGGAAATTTGAAAGATGCTGTGTAAGGTCAAAATGTAAGGGATTTGAGTTCTGATAGAAACAGAACAGAACAAATCCATACATACAAGTCCAGCCACTTGCTACAGCAAAATACAGTTGGCACGACTAGCTTCATGTAAAACAAAAACACCTGCTCTGAACATGTTCTCCAGGTTTGTTTCATGCTATTAAAATGGGAGGGGGAGGGTGGGCTTTGGGTTCAGTTGTTGTGCAGCATTGGACTTCTCTTCAGTGCTGGGAACAGAGCCTGCAACAAGCCTGCGAACATGGAGCTTGGTTTCTTTCTTGGCAGTCTTTTGTTCCTGTATTGTTATAAAATCTACCACGGAGAAGAGGGAGAGTATCTTCAATGCCAGAGAGCAAAAATAACAGGTCATTTTAACTACAGTGAACATGTATTTGGAGTGATATTTTACAAAAAGTTGGCTGTTGCCCCAGACAGATCATTTTTTGAGTCTGAAACACAGAGGAGTAGTAACTTAGCAACAGATCAGCTGGTGGGACTTGGCTGACCTAAGGAGGCTGATGGAAGAGTCCCCAGGTGAAGAGGAGGGGGTTATAAAACAAAAGTGCTTGAAGTAGCAAGGTTTGGAGAGGAGAAAAAAAAAGGGAACAGATTGCCTTGAAAAGGGGAAATTGGTGCCCTTTTCTCAAGAAAAGCTGTGTGTTGAACCTCTGACCTAGCCCCAAGGAATGCTGAAATATGGCAAGGAATTTGAAGGGCAGTAGAGCACACCAGCATCTGTTGTTTCACTTTTTTTTTTTTTATTACTTCATTAGGTAAAGAGTCTAGACTCCTTGAAAAATTGAGAGATTGTATGAACTCTAGATTGTCCCCTTATGCACAAGGTTGGAGCTTGTGACAAATGAATGCCTAGGGAATTACAGGGTCTCCGGGGCCAGCCCTGCTCCTGCACCCCTCACACTGCAGTCCTGGGAAAGGTGTAATAACTAGTCTCTACCAAGCAAAAGCGCTACAGAAAGAAACTGGAGGATTTGCAGGGATCTAAGAAATTAAACGGAACAGCCTAAACGTTGGGGGACACCAAAGAAAAGATGTGGCTATCTGGCGTAGGATATAATTGAGACCATATGGCACCTTGTATAAACAGCTAAGAACTCTAGTTTTCAGAAAAGGAGCACAATTTCATTCTTCTTTTGTTTATTAAGTTGTGGGGTTTTTTAGTTCCACACATTTCAGCTTCAGCTTTTTTTTTAAATCATCTTAGAATATGAGAGGAGTAGGAAAAAGCCATTTTCTCTCTGTATTTGCCAGAACAATTTTTTTTATATATCTGCAATGATAAAAATGCAGGAAGATAAGTGTCTGTATTGTGAGTCTGAGTAGAAGATAGCATGCTTTTCTTCACCACTGAAGTAACTTTCCAGTGCTAATTCTTGGTTTTGGCAGAGGAAGTTAAAGTGGTGATGTTTGTGGTTGACAGGAGATAAAAATGGCATCAGTTCTCTGTGCAAAACTTGTTTGCTTCAGTGGGTGTTGGGGCATGGCTTGTATACTTCTCTGTATTTGTAGGAAGTTGCCTCCCTGTGTTTATACCACTGCTCTTTTTGTTGGTCAAGGAAGGTCTGCTGCCACCTTTTATTTTGTGTACACTGTGTTTTCTTCTGCATCAAACGCAGTACATCAGGATGGCTCCTCCACTGCTCACTGGAGCTCCCACAGGATCTTCTCATTTCTGGTGTTTCCAGCTCTTTCCCAAGGGTCACTGCAGCTATCTCCAGATACTCTCAATACCTTTTTTCTTTTTGAACCCCACAGAAGAAACAAAAAAGCTTGTCTTCAGCTTGGTCTGCTAAGTGTAAAGGGCTGGAGATGGCTGTGCTGCTCCACTGATGTTTAAGGAATTGCTACACTTTGGAAGTACTGCTTGTAGCACAGGAACCATCTCCCTTCAGCCACAGATGCCACGAGTGGTGTCATAAACATCCTGTGTGTGTACAAACAAAGCTCTCTTTTCATATGAAGAACATGGACTATCTAACTTGCCAAATTTGAGTTGTGAGGGTTAGCTTCTCTTAAGACTTCCTGAAGAGAAGGCATAATATTCTGACTTTTATGTTGAAAAGCAACATGGCTTGATTTGAATGTTATTTTTTTCTTGCTTTATAAATTGCTTTCTCTTTCTCAATGGTTCTCCTTTTCGTCTCTCTCTGTTTCATTTTCTCTGGTTTTGGTGGCTATTTATATTTTTTGGGTAAACCTTTCTCTGGTTTGGGAAACTTTTTTCTCTTCTTTTTCTTTTCTTGTTTTCTTTTTTCCTTTTTCCCCATTTCCCTGTTTTTCCTTTTCTTCTTTCCTTTTTTCTTTTTTTTTCTTTTTTGAAAATGCCTGTCGAGTTGACTTCTGTGCTTAAAACATGGTAACAGTTGATAAAAGTGACACCTCTGCTACTGAATATAGAAGACAATTAGGCTTATTTATATATTTTTGCCTTGTAATTCAGGGGAAGGCTGTTCACATACACCCTACAGAGACTTGTTTGTGACTCAGGTATTCAACAAGACATGTTGATGCAGATGAACTTCTGTGATTACAGTGCATTAATACATTCTGTATGTTATTTTGGAGTATGCACAGGATTTTAGGCTGTGGTATCTATATTCACATGGATTAATTTGACAGAAAACTACAATGAAAAGCACAATATCTTTCAGAGAGTGGCACCCTTGCTAGATGCTTTGTGAAACAAAAGGTATACATGAAGAATTTCCCTGGCCACTTTTTCTGTTCTGGTTATATAGGACATTGCCTTAAAATCTGCTGGGCTGGTAAAGGATATTCGGGTACATTGATTACATAAGAGACCTTCAAGGCATTAAACATGAGACAAGAGATAGCTCATTCCCTAGAATTTCTTTCTGTTGCTCTTAATAGGTTTCTCCTAGTTATTTGCCTCCATTTTAACTCAAAGGGTGCATAGTTTGGGTGTGAGTTTTGGGATACACAATCCTGCACTGAGAACTGTGAGGACAAATTATTTGTTTAAGCTTCTCAAGCTGTTAGGAGGCCAAAGAGCCTCTCCCCAAGCCCTTTTTGTGCCAATACTTTGGAGTTCTGCAGAGCTCTAGTTTACATGGGTTTCTACTTCTTTTTTCTTACATTATCAAAAGCAATTTGGATGTTGCATATTTTTTCTAAACTGGGCATTTGCATCTTGAACATTGATAGTCTTTTATTATATAAGACAATCAAAAAGTTAAACTGGTGAATAAGGAAAATCTGAGTGTCCTGACTGGTTAAACGGCTGAATATGTAGAGCAAAATGAAATGAAATATAAAAATGTAAATAAAAGCTGTCCCTAAGGCTTCTAAATTGTGTACTTCACTGAATTAGGCTGAAGAGTTGTAGTTGCTATTTCAGTATGAGGGCGTGGGTTATGATGAAGAGCACCATCATATTTCCTTAAAAAATCTCTTCAGGTAGCATTTCTTTTCTAAGATGAGTCTTTTGTGTTAACTTCGGCAATTTCCTTGGTATACTACAATGTAAAAGTAGTATTAAGTACTAAAACTTCTCCCTAGAAACATCGATGCCTTGTTGTAGAAACAAGGTTGTCATTCATCTATTAAGATTTTAATTGAGTCAATAAATAACCATCCTGAGTTTGTACAATGGAGGACTGCTGAAGTGTAAGATCCTTGGTTCAGTCTCCTCTGTTGAATCACTTGTTGTTAGACACTGAGTTTGGTAGCGTGTGTTCATCTGTTCTCTCGTTCTTCTCTTAAACGTTTTATTGCCTCTCTGTTCACTCACATCACAGACAAACCTAGGTTGCAGAGGACTCTGTTGTTTCCAAAACCGTGCAGCTTGAACTGCACAGGAGAGAGGTGTTGTTTTATTATCTTTTTCCTACTTTGCCTCCTCTTATGGGAAGGAAAAATGATGTGAGGTGTGTGTCCCTTGGGCTGTAGAGTCCCATTCTCTGATTTGCTTTTTGGCAGCATGCTGGCAGGTTATGAGTCACGTACAGATCTTGGGAAGAACTTCCCAAGCAAGAAAATCTGCTTGTATGTCAGTTCTTTTCTCCTTTCTTCCAGATGTGCCAAATCACTGTCATCGTTAGTGAAATGGTTTTTAGTGAAGTGTCAAAATTTAACTTATTCTTTTGGCGTTTCCATTGCATCAGTCATACAAAGCACTTGTATGACTGCAGAACCTGCTGTGCTGAAGGGAAGACATCCCATTTGAATTGATAGTGAAGAAATTATTAAATCGGCTGGGATGTGCTCAGTACTCGTGAACTTGTTTTCTTGCTTTCCTTTATTAACCTAAGCTCTCCTAAAGTACAAGAAACACAAGTGCAGTAGTCTGCAACCATTTTGAACAGAGAAGTGTAAACAAATTGCCCATGGAGTGCTGAACTGCAGGCGTGACCAAGGTTCAGAGCCATGTATCTTCTGTATTGATGATATCTCTTCCTGGCTGGGGTTTGCTGCTTGCTAGTTCAGCATGAGTTAGCCAGAGCCTGGTGCTCCACAGTGTAGCAAGTCAATGAATTCATGACTCAGGCCCCAAGGTCCTTGTTCATATGTCAGTCTGCACCTTTCTCTTCTGTCAGTCTGTCCTGACTGCTTTGCTGCTGAAGTAGAGATGGCCTGGAAATTGCAAGTTTCATATTAATCTATGATGTGACTTCCTGTTTTTCAGGAATGTTTAGGTATTTTTAACAGTTTGTTGAAGCTAGATATTTGGTCTTCTGTATCTCTCTTGCCCCTTAGGTCTCAAAACAAAGCAAAAAAAAAATATTTTTTTTTTTATTCTTGGGTTCCTCAGCACTCAGAGAACACAAACCTTCCAAGCATTTTAGGCAGGAATGGAAATCTCAATATGAAATACGCTTGGGTCTTGCTGGTTTTCACATTCTTTAAACTGTTATTCCCCCGCAACAGCATTGTTTCTTTATGGTTTCACTAAAGCTTTTGAATTTCAAAACATATTGAATTCTAAGTTTTCCTATTCACACTGCTCGCTTATTCCTCCTTAACCAGCAAAGTTCTCTCACTGCTCCACAATTGCCTGCTGTGACAATAACCTCTCTTCAGCATTAGAGATTATTTTAAAATAAATCCACAATAAATCCAATTTCTATACGTCCTCAGCATCACACGCTGCTGCATGATGTTACACATACTGTGAGTTTGTTCAGTGAGACGTGAATATCCAAGATTTACCCATCACAGGAATTGCATGACAGAGTTTAGATGCCTTATTAAATTTCCACAAAAGGGAATTTACACTCTAACAGAGAAACAAAAAGATAAGGCGGGACACTAAGCAGTCAATTGAAAAACAATACCAGAGTGCCATGGGCAGCAGATAATACAGTGCCATCTCTATTTTTTTTTAAATTCCTGCTTGCCAGGGTGACTACATTTAATAGGAAGTCAGTTGTGACAAGTGACCTTCAAGTGATAGTTGATAGCAGTAGTCCATTGCAACTCTTTTTTTCCTCCACAGACCCATTTTTATAGGTGCATTGTATAGATCTTTAGATTCAGACATTCTTCCTACACTGCTACACATATTTAGAAAAAAATATAGGCAAAAGAGCTTCGTGTAAAGTGTTACAGTCCCTTTGAGGCTGACACACATTTCACTACATATGAAGATCTGCCCCAAGAGTGTTGCCCAGCGTGCACATGCAGCAGAGTGTGCACAGCATGACTGGCAGAGGCCCCAGGGGGAAGAATAAAATGGGATTCTTTTTGTAACTGGCTGCTACTGTTCTTCCCATCTGCTGCTTGGGTCCTTTCAGCTCCCAAGCTCTTGTAAAGTTACCCAGTCTCTACACTCAATAGCTACTTTCTGTGTGGTGCTGGGGGCAGAGAAGATGAAGGGAAATGAGTTAGTTAAAAATTTCTGTGTGTCCTGTTGGGAAAAACAGAAATTCCCTTAAAAAAAATGGAAGTGAAAAGGTAGAATTCAATTGCTTAATAGTAACTCCAATACCTCAGCTTGCTTATATTGCTTTTCTATTATACAGTGTGGTATTATTGAGAGAGAGATGGAAGCAGGAAAAAAAACTAGTCCACTGATGCATTACATCCGAGGTTCATTAGCATCTCATTTTACTCTAATGCTGCAGGTAGGTCTGCATAATACAAAGCTTGGTCTCTGCTCTGAAAGATAAACCTCAGTAACTATGCTTCTGTGCTCTGGCATTGGATTTGAAACATGTAATGGACTGAGCAGGTAATTGCAGCAGACTAACATTGCTGGTGGTAAATAAGAACATGATGCTGTAGGAAACCACATACTGAGTGTCAGATGTAGGTTGCTTTGCCCTTTTTCTCTCATGCTTTAGTCTTTTTCCACCTTGGCTCTTTTGGTCATTTGTTCCTTCTTTATTGTCTTGAGCATTGAAAGTGCTCACTGAAAAGGTAGTATTTGAGATCTGTATTCATACCAAGTTATAATGTTGTAGCAGCTGCCATTAAAACAGCTGTCAAATACAGTTTTAGTGAGCTGTGCTTGCTAAGCATTTCCCAATACTGATGCTACTAGCATAGAAGCAGGCTGATTACTCCAGTCTGATTGGCTCCCCCCACCTTAAATTGAAAAGAAAAAGTGTTACACACTTTTTTAAACAGAAATTACATAGATCCAAAATTACATAGTTATTTGTCTCTCTTGAAGCAGAAGTAGGTCTCAATGCATGTCATACCATCAAAAGTGATTTTTATGGCTTTTAGCAGGTACTCCTTTACCTTCTGCAAGCAGCAACTAATTGTGTTTGAGTCATCAGTCAGGGAATGTATTTCTTTCGGATTTATGCAAAACACTTATATTTGTTTAGCCTTTCCTCAGGTGAGACATATTTTTATGATACATAGCATGCAATTCAGGGTATTGTGTTGTTCAGCCTGTATTTGTTCATGTAAAATTCTGAGAGGATACAATGCTGAATATATGAATCTATCTATCTGCCTTGGGGGATTACATGGAAAGCATTTACAGCTGAAATCAGGCTGTGGTAAAGATGGAAGGAAGGGAACACCATAGGTCACGTAGGATGGCCTTGTCTAGGGGCAGGGACCCCATTCCACGGCAGGTTTCATGAGTATATGTGATTCCAGGTATAAATCATATAGATCTACTCTCAGAAAGACTCTGAAAGAACAGGTAACTGTTCCCTGTTGGTTTGCTACTGTTCACTAAGCAAACAAAGCTAAGAGGACTAGGTATTTTCCTTAAGGTATGGGAGCATTTCAGAGAGAAATACCATATAAAATTAAGGCAAATAAACCTCTATTTCTTTCTCTAGCATCTTCTGTTAACTCGCATTTCATGTTGTATAATTTTTTGCTCAAAAATCAGGAGTTTCTCTTCATAGCCAACAAGATGGTTAGAGGAATGGAGTACCTCTCCTATAAAAAAGACTTGAGGATTGAGATTGTTCAGCCTGGAAAAAGTGAAGGCTTTGGGGTGCCCTAATTGTGGCCTTCCAGTGCCTGAAGGAAGCCTACAAGAAAGATGGAGAAATTTGTTACAAGAGCATGTAGGGACTGGACAAGGGGGAATGCCTTCAAACTGAAATAGGATAGCATTAGATTAGATGTTAGAAACAAATTCTTTACTGTGAGGGTGGTGAGGCACCGGCACAGGTTGCCCAGAGAATTTGTGGATGCCCCATCCCTGGAAGTATTCAAGGCAGGTTGGATGGGGCTCTGAGCAACCTGGTCTAGTAGAAGGGGTCCCTGCCCACAGCAAAGGGAAAGATCTTTAGGGTCTCTTTCAACCCCGTCCATTCTGTGATTCTACACTGGAAATACTCAGGCGAAACACAATGTGACTTTATATTACGTAACAGGTTATTGAAAAGAATTTTGTTTTGCTGAGTTGCAAGTACTTTGGTTTGACTTTTTAAAAATAAGCTTGGTGTTCTTTTTCTCTATTGCTACCTTCTTTCCTCTGTTTGGGGGTCTGGATTGTCAGAGAGGGCTTGTAGAAGCCCGGAAGATGAGCTTCATATTGCTTGTGTGCTGTATGCAAAATGGACGCAAATTAGACTGGACTTTTTGCCTCTTTTAGCAGTTTTCTGTAAATGCAGGATGTATTTCTGAGACAACAGATTATAGTTTGAAAGTAGTAAATATACAGCCATCAGATAAAACCAGCTGTCTCTGAAATATGTGAAAGCAGCAAAGCACCTTAAAATGCTTTTTTGATTTTTCTGAACACAGTAGTGTAGAGGTCACTGACCAAATGCATAGATTGTCTTTTTGGGAGAGAGAGAAGAGCTTTCACTTAAATTGATGTCCAGAGGTCTCAAAGTAGTTTGCCAGCTGTTACCAAGTCCAGAATGAAAAAATTATCATCATATTTTAGGAAAAAAGGAGATAGGTTTTGCCAGAGACTTCCCCTTCTCATCTGCTTTCTTTTACTTTAACTACCATATCACCATCCTTCAGTTCATACATTGCAAGCTGTACCTAAACTAAAAGAATAATGCAGAATGGCCAGAGTACTAGCAGCAAATTTATAATAGTTGAATCTGAAAGCAACTACATGCACCAAGTTTAGATCCATTTAGAGTCAAGCAAAAATAAGAGACGGACCTTGCTTGGCCTTTGAAAACTAAATTCTGCAGAGGCTAATTATTTATCTGATTGCTTAGGGGTGTAATTTACGTGATACCTGTTTCAGAGGGAAAAATGTCTTTTATGTTTTTCCTGCTTTTGTTTATTATAAGGTGGCTGATGTTACCACATGCTGTAGCAGTGTTTTCCCACAGAAGTGTTTCACTGGATAATTTTTGCTGGTGATTATATGCACAGCCATGGGAAGTGTAGCTTTTAAATAGACACAGCTGAATGCAGTACAGGTACTAATTGCTATTTCAACTGCTTTTCTCATTCTTTAGCTTAGCTATTGTTTAGGAATGCAAAGATTTTTAAGAACCTGAGTATAAAAACCCGTATCTGAAAACTCTGACTATTGTTAGTACATGTATGTGGAACATATTCTAGAAATATCATGGTATTTCACAAATTTAGGCACTTTATCCCATTCCCCTTTAATTCAATGTATTTTTAAAAGTTGCCTAGAGTGAGCAAAACTCCTGCTAGTTTCTGTTAAAGAAGAAGAATTTCTGAACATTTACCAAGATTCGGGGCAGAAGTGTAGAATCTCAGAAGTCACCAGAGAGCTTAGAAACTTCTGTTACTTGAGTTCAAATGACAAACAATACCGTGACTCTCGGCATCTAAAATGTAATTCTCGTTCAAAATACAGCAACTGCTTATATGTTAGGGCAGCACTCTGCAGTGTATACATAGAGTACAGGGTAGAAAATGAGGAATGGTGTATTGATGCTGGAGAGCCTGAGACCAGTGCTAAATCACAAATCTTCTGCCAGTAGCATGTATGCAACTGCCTTAAGACTCCAGCCCATGACATCCTTGTCTGTAATCTGGAGCACAGGGCTTTGAAACAAACAGTGCTGAAAGACTGAATGCTCTTGTCCTCAGCCAGACCATGTTTTCCTCATTACATGAAAAGGGGTTGAAAGTTGCTGGGGCTGTGAGCACATTCGATGTGTTTACTCAATGCCTTCTGCATCCTCTTGCTTTCCTTCCAGATAGAGTCACTGATTTTTCAGGAGCCCAAAATGAGCTTGCTAAATGCCATTTGTTTACTCTTCTTACTTAAGCATTAGCTGTTCTGTTGTGCTAATCTTAAGCTTTCCACGAGCATTGCTCTTCCACTCTCAGGTACGTTTCTGTCTAGCTGTTATTTACTCTGCAGTGTTTCAAACATTTCACACCCCTAGATGATATTGTGGTCATCTAGAACATAATTATGCTTTGCAAAGGCAAAATTCTTACCTGCTCATATAATTTAAGAGAACCGAAGAGATTTTCAGAGCCAATGACCTTTTCATGTTTTGGATTTCAAAAAAAAAGCTTTCATATGTGCCATCTAGGAGAAACAAAAGCATAAATAAACAAATATGAGATGTAAAATTCTGTTATATTTCCTATCTGTCAATCAGTCACTTAATGAATCTTCAACCTCCTCTTCCACTTCCAGCGACCTGAGCATCTGTGAACTCTCCTGCAGCTGAGAGTGTATCAGTGCTACCGCTGGTTCCACCAGCAGTGCTCACCAGCAGATAATTGCCTCTTGAAATTAGTATTTTAATGAATTGATCTCAGCAAAAGTAAAGCAAAATCTCCCAGGCATTAAAGAAATAAGGAGCGGGGGGGAAATTAATAACTCTGAAGTTCAATAGACGGATGGTCAGCAGGTGCTGGCTTGGCAAAGGAGTGGAGCTGGTTCAGGTTTTGGTCCTGCAAGCTGCCACCCCACTTAGGGACAAGGCCTAGTGGGACTCGGCAGTGTTAGGTTTGTAGTTGGACTTGATGATCTTGGAGGTCTTTTCCAACCTAAATGGTTCTGTGACTCTCTCTCTGCTGCTGCTTGATCTGCTAAGGGAGTGGGTAATTTAGTAACTACACTGAAAGTTCAAACAGTATAATCACAGTCATCAAGTGAAAGAGAAGCTGTCTGGAGAATGGTTATTGCTTTGCCCAGAAAAAAAAAAATTGGAAAAGCAAGAAAAAATTCTTACCCTGCTAGATTGAAAAAAATTAACCTGTGTGAGAGATGGGAGTGCTTTTGTGGAGTTTGCAATGATTACACAGCCTGTCAAACAGCAGTGGATATTTTGTTCAGCAGAATCAGTACTCTACAAGATTTGAAACTCTTTCAAAAAATTGTGTGGGTGTGTGAAAAGTGAAGTAACAAGAATTGTCATTAAAGGAGAAATGAGCTAAAATGAGTCTGAGGAGAAATTTTATTCTTGAATGTTCAGAAGAAAAATCCCTTGATACTCAGTAGCTAGATTAGAGAACAGCATAAATGCTCAGAGGAGGGAAAGTGAGCACAAATTCTTCAAATAGAGACTGCAGCAATTTGATTTTGTAAAACATATTTTTATATATACCAGTAAACTTAGTTGTGTGATTAGAAGTCTCCTTTTGGTTCTCTTCCAGTAAATGTTTCTGTCTCACAGCCATAGTCATGAAGGCTGTATAATAATAAATTAACAGTTATCAACACACCAAACCTTCCCTTACTTTGGGTCTTTTTTTGTGTATTTGTTTCCCAGTGGGTGTGAATTTCTACAAAGAGAGGGCTTTTTTGTTTGTTTTTTTCCAGAAACTCAGTGAAAAGCAGGAGTTAAAAAAAGTTGCAGAAAGTTTGCTATGATTTGATAGACAAGCATACAAAGTAAGTGTGAAATGACACAAAATAATTTTGCAAGTTGGGACCAGTTCAGGGATGCTGGCTGATATGCAGTGCAGAAAATCTGCTTATAATGAAGTTAAAGCAGACATGCAAATTAAATGGTTTGATAAAGGAGCCCAGAACAACATTACTTAAGATTACAATAGATTATTCAAATGAAACAATTCCTTTTTGCCGTTATTAAAATCTCTGAGCCCAAATTTGGGTGTTCATTGGTGTTTTAATTTGTTTAGTTTCTTAATATAGTACAAATCATTTCTTTCAGTCATACATTTGCTCCAGACTGATCACAAAATCATTAGGTTTTGGCAGTGGAGCATTTAATTTCTCATTTATTCTATGTAATCTATCTTTAGTAGTTGTGTGCATTTTATGTACCTTTAGCATATTGGAATGGGAACTCTAGCATTTTGTTATCTTTTGGTATTGCAGAAAACATGGTACCAGTTGAGACTTCTGACAAATTTTATGCAGAGGGAATTCTACGAATTACTGTGAACAGTATTATTTTTACGGTCGTTCTGTGTCCTTGCTTGGTTTTGTACCTTATTTTGTATGTGGTTTTTATGTTCTAATTTGTTAGGATTAGTGTAATCACCACAGAAGTATGCTTGTCCACCAGATCATGTTGATACTCCTGATTTGAATTAACATGAAAAAAAGTAGAAAGTGTTGGGTTAAACTGAAATCCATACAGATAAATGAAGCAATTATGCACACGCCTATGACCCCAAAAGAGAAATCTGTGCTCTGGGAATGATAGTGCTGCAGTTTTACACAGCAGGAGCATGCCTTTGAAGGATTCAAAAATCTTGTGTCCTGCTCAGGTAGAATCAGAGGGTCAAAAGGGAATTTTAAAGATCATCTAGTCCACCCCACCTGCCATGGGCAGGTTCATCTTCCACTAGATTATGTTGTTTAAAGCTCTGTCCATCCTGACCTTGAACACTTAAAACTGTTGGGAGTTAAAGGCATAATGGATGTATTTTAAAGGCATAAGGCAGATAGGGGTCATATATATTTAAGATTCAACAACACTGCTGTGTTTCTTATGTCCAGACATCTAGTAAAAAGCCACATGCTGTAAGCAGCTGCATGAGGAAGGCGTTAAGGGGTTTGCAATAAATTATGATTGCTTGCTACTCTGAGAAGTCATTCTGAGTAACAGATCAGTCATTGCCTTTTGTTCCTAGAATGAGCAGATTTATTCCAAAATAGTTACTGATGTTAAATACCTGTTCTTGTTGTGGTCTAACTTGTGTGGCACACACAATTTTAGGTCAGTTGCCTCTTGCCCAGCTGGCTAATGGATGTTAGTGACACTGAGGGTTCTGTCATCTGGTATTCATATTGCGAGGTCTCAATAAGGCACAGTAAACTGAAGGGAAATAGTGGGAAACATAGCATTGAAAGGCATCAGTGAGAAAAATCCCAGGGACTTTTAGTGTCCTTGCACTTTTCCTGTAAACATGTAGAGCAGGGAAGGGTCTTCTGACTCATTTCTGGGAGTTGGATGTGCTGATCTCTCTGGCTCAGCAATGCTGCATGTGCAGCTCCTGGGCACAGCCTGAGAAGTGCAGGGTGTGAGATGTGGCATGGGGCTGAGGCTCTGTGTTCTCACCTGTGGTGAAGCAGAGAGCAAAGCTGGGGGCCCAGCGTGGGCAGCAGCCTGGAGTACATGGGGCTGGCTCAGCCCTGCTCCCTGAGAGGGCAGAGTGCATTGCACATCAGCTTGCTCTGACACGTGGGGAGCAAGCAGAAGGCAGCAGCAGTTTTGGCTGGAAGGATAATATATGCTGTTCTTGTTTTTTTCTAAGACAAGTCTGGCTTAGGTCAGCAGGGTGAGTTGAAGTGTTTGAAGGGCTGGATTCAGCCCCTGGGCTGTGCAGCCCACACTGCTTTAAACTGCTGTCTGTTTCAGCATTAAGTGGCAGAACATGTGCAGGAAAGCTTCTTTCCACCACTGTTCTTCCCACCTGCCCGGCTTTACAGCCAGGCTGGTTTTTGTCTTGGATTATAACACTATATTGAGTGTTTCGTTGCCCTCATGCTTTGGAGAAATCTGGGTTTTCTCATGGTTTTTTGGAAGCCTGAGTTATCAAGCAAGCTAATAGGGTAGTAAAGGTGTTTGGTATTAATAAAGCTAATGTACAACAATGTTGGAGCTGTCCTCATGCATGCAATCAATTTTATGAAGCTCACTTTTTCAGTCATTTCTCCAGGTGCTCATACGGGACACTGAGAAAAATGAATCATAAATACTTAAACGCTTCCAGTACTTTGATGAATATTTTACATTGTAGAATATGTGAATATTAGTAATTAATGCAGACTTGAGAGTTAGAAAAATTTTTATAACCAGAATGGCTGGTCACTAAGGCTCAGGCGTGCAGTTGGAACTGTATGAAAGGAAAGTGTTTGCCAAATTGTCTGTTTGCGTTTCATGAAGAACTGAGAGTGCAAATGGAAAATATTTCCTACGGTATACTAGTTCTCACCTTTGCATTCTGGAAAGCTCTGGCAGGGCAGTGATAATGGGCATAGTGTAGGCTACACCACAGTGAGGGTGAGACAAAAAGAGCAAAAACTGTGAGGATGGATGCCAAATGGAAATACATCCCTTCTGCTTCAGTTGCCGCACCGAGAGTCTAAGCAGACAGTGCCAGCAGGTCTGAGGAGTGGTACAAGCAAATCACCTGGGACTGGGAAAAAAAAAATCCAACTGCTGTGTTTCAGTCCAGTTTCTCTGAAAGCAAGAACATTAGAAAGCAAATCTGGTATGCCTATGACAAAGAAATGGAAGAAACATCCAGCCAAGGAAAATAATTTCTTCTGTCTTGAGGTCCTGAAATGACTTATCCTATTTACATCCCATTTTCTTCTGTGCTTAAATTCACTCCCAGTGAGAGAACATTTTCATTTTGTTTGTGTACCAGCACATAGGCTTTCTCTGAGGTCCAGGTCACCAGAATCTGCCTGGAAAGGAATACAGCAGGAGACATTATCCAACAAGTTTTTAAATGCATTGATAAGGTTTTGACATTTTAAGCGAAGGAAACGGCTAGAGGGCTCTTTTCTGTGTAAATAAAGCAGAGGAAATCATTGAGGTTGTCCAGACAGGGTAACCTTAGTGAGACCAATCTAAGATACGTTATTGCATACAGTTTCTATGACAGGAATGAAAAATAACAACATAATAGCAGCATTTTTTTTAAAAAACCATATCCAAGTGCATGGTTACCTCATTGTGAGGGAAAGGTTGAAAGAGTCGCAAGAGAACAACCCCAAGTAGGAGAATAAGTTCATAGGAAGTAGAAGCTGTATCAGGTTACTAAGGTCAAGACAGAACTGTAGCACAGACACTTAAGAATACTGTGAGAAAGACCAAGGCACAAAATGAAATGCAGCTAACAAGAAATCAGAAGTAATAAGTGTTTTTATAAGGGTATTTTTCAGCAATTCATTGTGAAAATGGAAAGGCTTATTAATTAGTGTCGTTCTGGTTCTTGTACTCTTCAGTACCCTATTAGCAATTTAAATAATAGAAAGATTTTTCAAATTCCTTCCAAGCCCATGATGCAGTGTAGTGATTTATGAGTGGGCACACTCTTACACAGTTACATGAAATTTTGAAGTGTTTGCAGTTCACATCAACTTCTAGGTTTTCAAAGCTGTTGATTTTACTTTTCAGAAAGGACTGTTTGCCGCATTGAGATCTGCACTGAAGAGAAAAAAAGAAATAAAAGATATTGAAAGAAAAAGTACAGATGATACCCTCTCCTCTTGGTTTTCTTCTCTAATGATATTTAGAGAAAATACTTGTTTTCTTTAGGATGCCCTGCCTCCAAAGACGTAGATATCCACGTACCTGCTTAGTTGGTATCTGTTCATTTTAAAAGCACTGCTGTGCTTGGATCTGGGCTTTGCATGCTCTTGTAGCCTTTCTAGTAAGCCCATATAGACTGTCGTAGCTTTACCCAGCATTTGACAACTTGTTTCTCAAAATCCCGGGAGGATCAGGGCTCCAGATGAGCAGAGGGAGAGGACAGCTGCTGGAGTCTTTCAGACTGGTGCGTCTCAAGGAAGTCACGTGGTAGAAACTGGTGTTTTCTGGTGATCAGCACAGGTTCAGCTCCAGGTGACTGGCAATTATCTTGTTGCTTAATAGTCAGAAGAGGATGCCTAAAGCTGTGCCTGTAAGGCAGCCATGCCATGGTTGTCCTCTGCTCTGAGATGCTGAGCTACAGAGTGGGGGGAGACAGACAAATGAACAACTAATCTCTTGGCAGAACTGCAAACTTTGAATGTTGGGAGTGGGATAAGAAGGAATATTGTGGTGACATGTTATAAACAAATCAGGCAACCAAGCTTGTCTCAGCCTTGAAAGAACAGGCCTTAGTGGGACTGGAGAGTGGTTTTGGGATGTCTACTAGCAAGCCTGAGTTCTATCCAACAGGCAGCTGGAAATGCCCTAGAATCCAGAAGATCAAATTGCCCTAAACAAATCAGAAGTTCTTACTTTGTTTCTAGAAATATAAGGTATGGATATATTATAGATATATCCATTTATATCTTATACATAAAGGCTAATGTGAGCTGTGATTGACATGTTTACCTGTGAGTAGCTGTTTATAAATGAAGTGCTGATGTCCAGATGCTTCTCACTCTTACCATAACTTCATACAACATCACTGTTGGGTCAGATCCCTCTGAATTCTTTAATGTTTGACTCCTCACTATACAATAAGGTAAATGCACCTAATTTCCATAGTGTCAACCCTTGCCAGAGTGGATGACTCTGTCTCAGTTTAACAAGGAGCAAATCTTTCCAAAGCATACCTTTAAAAGATGGCTCTTCAGAAGAGCATTATAAAAAACGCTGACAAGATGGTCATAATAATTTTGCTAATGAATTCCTGAGTAAGGAACTGAGATAAATCAGTTCAGGCTTTGTATAAGAGGAACAGCTTTGAAGTTATTAAAAAAGTTTACCTTTTTGAAAGTCAGTTAATCAAGACAGTTAAAATACAGAAGTGAAAGAAAATTAGGTATCTACCTTTTGACATTGAGAGGTGGCATTTAATGGTAGGACTTAAAGCATTTTCAGTCTCTCAGAGGACTTTCAATGCATGCCAGCATTCCTCTTGTATCCTGAGGTAAGGAAATTACTTTGCTAAGTCGTAAACTAGTTTCAAACATTCAGAGCCCTTTTCCATAGTCTGTTGCAAGCACTTTTGTGTTGCAATACATTTTTTTGCTTTTGTTTGTTTGTTTGTTGTTTTCTTTTTTTTTGAATGCTGTTTCCAATTAAGCTAGTTCTTCCCTTGGAAGGTGGCTTGACATCCATAAGAAATCTCTAGAGTAAATCAAAGACCCATTTTCAGCCAAACAGACTCAAATGACTTGGAAGCAGCTGTGCTACTGCATTCAAGTTAT
This sequence comes from Edolisoma coerulescens, assembly GCA_013397115.1. Taxonomy (NCBI): domain Eukaryota; kingdom Metazoa; phylum Chordata; class Aves; order Passeriformes; family Campephagidae; genus Edolisoma; species Edolisoma coerulescens. Next base: position 292,449 of record VWZW01007353.1, on the reverse strand, counting down.
GTGACCCAGCCCATATAAAAGACACTTCAAACCTAAAAAGCAATGGGCATTCATTCGGGGCATCATGGCAAGGTTTGCAAGCTGAGCCGTGGCACTATTCCAATTTAGTTATGTTGCTTTGCATTCTTAAATAAGGACACTTTCCACTGCCTTTGGAGACACTGCATGATTTTCAGCTGCACGGTGTCATCATGCCCAGTGTCAGGGGAGACTTCCGTCAATAATTTATTCATTATACAGAATTTTTTTCTAGTGTAAACATATTTAGTTAAAGACTGTTTCTATCTGTTCAGCTTTTCTGTGTCTCACAGGTCCAGGAGGCTTTTAGAAAGTGTAGTCAGGGACTAAACTTCTGAATTGCATCCTGAATTCCCTAGGACTCAGCATTATCAGTGGAGCAGCTATAAACTAGCAGGACAGCTGACCTTCAGTCTTCTGAAACGTTCAAGTTTTAAAGATGCATACTAATCATATCTATTCTGTTGTTTTCCTGTGAGTCACCAGGCTTCCTTCAGCTGAGAAATATCTCTGTCAAAGAAGAAAATCAGAAAGAGCCATTTGTTTCTTCTGCTTATCCTTTTGACCTCATTCTACCAACTGCATGGCCATGAGTACTTTACATTTGCAGAGATAAAAGCAGACACCTTGAAAGAATTTCCCGGGTGTGGCACTCCAGTGTCGTAGCAGGAGAACTTAATATATCTAGGGCTCTCTTTGCTTGATTTCTTCTACACACATCTTCTCTTCACAGGAAACATATCAAAGTCCTTTTTTACTCCCACAATGTACACTTACATTTAGTACATGCAGGCCTGAATCTTTTGAAGACAAATATTCTGAAAAGCTCTAACTTTGGGGCTTTTAAGAGTTATCCTGTTCCTGTGAAGCATAAAGGAAGTACATAAATAATAGGGAAGTTCAAGAAAAATAAGATTCTCTCACTGATGCACACATTACATGGACACAGAAGGCAGAGATGAATCCTCTGTTGTTGGAGGCAAGTATAGCTGTGTAGAGGTCCAGGTGTATTTGTAAAGCAGCAGAGCAAATCGGGCCAGGGAGGCACCTGTTGCGTGGTCCAGTGGCTGCACTGTCTTCAGACGGGCATTCAGGAGATGGCTGTGTACAACAGCAGCAGGGAAGAAGGTATTCTCAGTTCCCCAGAAAAAACTGCTATTTCTCAAATTATTTTCCTCTTTCACACAGTGAGAACTCTGTCCCTGAGGCAGTGGCTGTGGGTGCCAGGATGCAGCAGGATACTAGGAGCAAACTTCTTGAGAGTCTGGCATGAGCTCCTGAGAATCAGTTCCTGTGCCATGCAGAAGGGTGTAACTGCTAATCAGTTCTTCCTCTTGACTTCACTCTCCACTATTCTGCTTGTAATTAATCTTGCAGTCTGGATGATATATGGACTATGTTGTTTCCCTACCTGCTTTGGGGTTGGTGTATTCAAACCCCCCGAGTTAACATTTTGTGATTCAAAACTCCTGATTAATTATTGAGGGCTCCATTGTGTCTATAGAGGATAGTTTCGTATCACACTTACATGGGAATCAAGGTCCTGCTGTGTTTCTTTAAAAAAACTGACACTTTCTGAAATTCCAGTTGTTTCTGAAAATCTGCGATTAACTAATGTGTGTTCAATATTCTAGACAGCAGAAGTGTCTGTGGTTGTGTTACAGGTTTGCTTTTAGCTGCTGTGGGTGAGCAGAAGTTTGTCCCTCTTCTGCTTGAGGAAATACATTAATAATGTTTTAGAGAGCCGACTGTTCTGGCCCTCCTTGGGCTGATTTTGCATAGCGCTGTGTGAACGTAACAGCTTTCTAGAGGAACTAAACACCACTCTGCCACATTTGGTCACTGAGGTAGAACTCCAAACATGCTTTGCAGTCTCATTTCTGGTTTTTCAGTGCAGACATGGCTTTTGGTACAAACCACTGCTTGTAATGAGCTCCCCAGAGATTTCTTGCACTGTGTGCACCCTTGAGCTCTTCAGTCATGCCCCATGGACTTCGTGTTTTACTGTTGCTGATCTTTCTCATAATCTATTAGTGCTGCAGAGTTGGGAACTGCCTGGACAGCCCAGCAAAGTGCTAGGGAAAGGTCGATGAGCTTCAGACCTTGCTGTGCAAACTTTGTATTTCGTGTCAGAACCTTGTGTCCTTTTAATGTATCCAGAGATACGCATTCCTTTTGCCTGCAGCATGTATACCACTACATAGTTGCAAAAGCACGATGTTTCTGTCTTCACTTTCCTCCTTGCAGAATGTTGTATATTATATCAACAGCAAAATATAAAGGCAGGAGATGATGCCACTAAAAAAAATACTCTCCTTTATTTTTCTCTCTAGAATTACGCAGCAAGTAATTTCACTAATTGCCAGGAGGAAGCAGAAGACAGCGACCCCTATGAGCTTATGTTAGGCTCAGAAACTCCACCAGCCATGGGTAAGACGTGTTATTGGTTTTGTTGGTACATTCATTAAATGAATGAGTTTATGGGCAGAGAGGGCGAGTTTTTCCAACATTTTCAATTTCCACGTGTTACTGTAACTTCCAGGGAGGGAAGATGTCCTAAAAAGGGAAGGCAGTTGAGGTATTCAGTTGGGATAATAAAGTTATTGCTCAGTAAGAAAGACCTCAGTGCAACCACCCCTCCTTTGAAACTCTGGTAAGTTGTGATCTCCAGTCTGAAACTAGAAAACTGCTGAATTCTCCAAGCTCTCAGAGAAGAACCTTCATGAAAGGGGAGGCACTGCCTACAGGTGCAGTCAAGTCCTGTGTGGAGGCACAGATAGTTGACATTTTTGCAGCTTGATGTTCCTACTTCGAAGCATAGATTGATGACAAGCCTGTTGATGATCTGTGTGGTTGTATGCATTCCCCTTGAAAACTGCAAAGTTGCTTGTTTGCATTTACCAGTGGCATCTATTTTGCATATATCTTAGAGTGTCATGGATCTATGAGACTAAATTTAATCCTCTTTTTATCTTGTTGACAATTTTATTTTTTCAACTGTCTCATGTATATGAAAAGGACGTTTCTTACTTGCTAAGTTCAAACTGGTTGCTTTAGCACGTACAGGTAGATGATAGACACTGTGAAAAAACAGGTTTGCTCTGATAAAATTTTCACTGTCTCTGTCACATTGTATATGGGAACACCTCAGGGTGAACACGTGGAAGAAGAACACAAGTTGTAGCAGCTAGCCACGTTAGCCAGGTAAATGCCCTAACCTCCCATTTGAATCAGTGGTGAAACGCAGGCATCACCAAAGGATAACTCAGAAGGGAGGCCTACCTCAAGGGCAGCTGACAGACTGTGTAGTTTACTCCGTTACATTACTGAGGTTGACTACTAAAATTTTGGTGCTGTACATAGCAATTAAAATGTTCGCTTTCACATCCCTCCACTTTGTTCCTGGTCTGTGGGCCACTAGAGACATAAGAGCTCTGTTTCCACAAGTCCACGGTCGTGTCTCCCATGGACAATGTTTATTTCATTTTAGAGAGATTCAAATAAGCACCCAAATCCCACTGAACAAAAAGAAGTAACACGGATGTGTGAGCTGCGTCTTTATTTTGCAAAGTGTTGCACTGTGCTGTGTTGAAAGTCGGGTAATAGAAATTCTGGAGGCAGGGAAAATGTGTGTGATTTGTTTCTGACAGCAGCTCTAGAAAAGTTTGGCATTGCACGCACGAAGATGGTGTGTATCAGAGTAGCAAGGTACAATGAAAACTTCCACTGTTGATTTAGTAAATATTTAAAAAGCTGTTCACTGATGGTATGGATTTGACAGCTTTCCTGCTGTATCAGTTCATGAAAGTTTTATTAGCCATTGTGTTGCTTCTGTAGGAATCCTTTAACCAAGAAATGCTTCCAGATGGCAATTTTTAAATGAAATAATGTTTCTTTTAGTATTAAAAGCCAAGCAGAACTCAGGAGATCAGTATGCAGTTGGATTGAGATGCCAACAAGAAGTCAAGGTGGATGAGGAAAAGAAGGATGACCTAAAAGACAGCAGAGAGGAGACAGAAGATGAAGATGAGGAAGAGGAGGATTCATACAGCTTTCACAACAGTCCTGGCAGTTTGTATGCCAACATAGGGGCTGAGCTCAAAGAGAGCAGAAGAGATTGCTTTTTCTGCAAGAGGCCACCCCCTCCTCCCCCTCGAAATCTGCCTGGCGTCCAAACACAGGACAATCTGCACAATTTATCAAAAGGTACAGTCTTGGGAGGAAAATAACCCCAGGTACAAGCGTGTGCAAGGGCAGACAAAGTACTGCTGTAGAAATTGTGTATGATCACTTCTAACAGCAGTATCTGGGCAGGATGGCCCTTATGCTACAAAGCAAGCATGTGCATATGAGGCCCTAATTCTGCAAAACAAGCATGTGCCTTTGACCTTTGCTACATCAAAATACTCATGACTGGGTTTGTCGGGTAATACTGTGGTATGGGCTGCTGGGTTCAGCTTTTCCTCACACCACCTATCTCAAAGAGCTGCCAACTAGTGCATGGTGCACTGGATTTACAAGAGAGGCTTGAAACAAAAGATGAAGCCTGTGTTTTTGTCACATTGACTTCATTATTTACCATTTAAAAACATTAAATGCTATCGTGATTTAATACAGCTTGAAATTTTACAGGTAGAATTAATAGAAAGTGACCATGCAGAGGGAAGTAACAGTATCTTACTATATTTTAGCCAATGTTGTACTTACTTAGAAGTAAAAAGTTATATTGCAGATTGAAAGGAAAGGCGAAAATTCTAACAAATGCTTTGCCTTTTTTCCTTTTTTTAATACATCTGCCCAGAGTAATAATCTAACATTTTGTGTTGTGGTTTGATTAGAGTGATGAGAAACTCAAAATACTATATGCATCTGTTTCAGGAGGGATGATCATCAATTTTCCTCATTGGGAAAAACAAGTATGCAAAGTAATTCAAGCTTAAATACCAGTTTTAAATAATTGCATAGCAAAAAAAAAAACCTCTTCTTATTTGTCATAGACACTACTGATAAGTGTGCACACAAATTGCTTTTAAGTTTCTCCACGGCTTATGACTGTTAACTCTGTTTTCAAACGTGGTGTAACCTATTAGAGTCTTAAATTACCATCACCAAGTACTCTAAATTCACGTAGACAGAAATAGCTGCTATAGGTAGGGTTTTGTCCTGTGTTCTGCTGTGCAAGAGAAAGTTGGCTATATGTAGAAAGTCATAGGTGAATTCTAAGAGAAAGAGGGGCAGAATAAAATTAACATTAAAGGTATGTTTTGCTTCCCAGTGAACACTCAACTGCAGCTATATATGTGTGTACAAATGAGGGGTCAGTTTTGGCACACAGGATTTGTTAGTGTAGGTTTGATATAAATGCGTGTCTTGGAATAGCTCTTATATGGCTGTATCACCACAGTAATGTGACCCTCTCTGCCAAATGCTGTCTGTCTGCATGTGGGTACCAGGAGAAAGTTTCCTGGTGTCCTGTGCCAACTCCTGTGCTGGTAAAGCAGAGTTCATCTAAAAATGCTCCTGTGGGAACAGTTCGTTTAAAACGTGCTCTGAATTATTCTGTGTTTAGCTGTGGTTTCATCACTGGGGAATGGGGTATCAGAATTCCTCTAGATGAGGGTGATGCTTGCTTTCAAAGAGGAGCTCTAATGAGTTACTGCTATGTATTTTCAGTCAGCTGCTTGCTTTAGGAGTTACTGTGGAGTACCTCGAAGGCAAGTCCCCTCTTCTTCAAGTCTGTGTTTTGGCAGTGGCCTGAGAGTGCCCCCTGTGGGAGTTAAAAGAAAGAATGTCCTACAGAGAAAGAAACACGACTTGTATAGTGACATGGAAACAAAATATTATTCATATTAAACATGGCAGGTGTATTAACACCACTTGCGGTTTTAAAACATTTTATATCTCAGCCAGAATGCATGTTGATAGTACATACTATTATTAATACATCCCATTAACGAATATATCCCACTTACAAAGGTTGTTTAGTTCCTCTGAACCCATAAACAGGTAATTCTTTAAATAGCAGCCAAAGGATTGAAAACACCAGTAGTGACCACAGCTGAGTTTAGCAGACACACATATGTACAGGCAGTAAATTACAACACAAGGGAAACATGAGTCAGTGCAAGAATTCCAGGCAGGTCTGCTGTTTTTGCAGGAAAGATGGTAATCATGCCAAGGAAGTTATAAACATTTATGGAAACACCAGCCTCAGTGACAGCTTCTAACTCTTAGCAGCTTGTGGGTGTTTTAAGGCAAATCAAAACAAACTCAGGTATTGGGAAAACCATCAATGCCTTTTAGTGCTGTAAACAGCAAAAGCTAAACAAAAGCAAGTTCTGAGTAGCTGTACTATGAAATATATGAAATATAGGGAATATAGAGAGACATGGAAGTTATTGGAGTGGGGGTTTGGGTGGTCTTAGCATATGTTATAAGAGGTCATAAATTGTACCTCCATTGTAAGGGGCTTTTCAATTTTTTTTTCACCTTGGCCTACGCTAGATCTGTAAAGCCCTCAAAACCCAGTGGGTTATTGAAGATGTAGGAAACACAAAATCCAACATTTCCTAAATTAAATGTCAATTCTTAAGTCATTTTTGCAGCAGGCAACAACTTGGCTTTCCAGAATGCCAAGGGCCGCAGTTACCACTTACTTGGTTTAGCCATGAGGTACATGTTGCTTACAGTTAGTTACACGTGTTGGTGTAACTCTTGTGAGAGCAACTGGGGCACTCAGTACTCCTGCAAATAAATCCATTTATTTTGTGGCTAATAGCTAAGCATCTACATTTGATAATCTGATGTGAAATCATGAGGAGGCCCTGAAGTTAGAATTACTCCTCTGGGACATCCTCTCTACTGAGTTAGATGATCAGAAGCCTCTGAAAATGAGAGCGCTTTAGCGTAGAAGTGAAATTAGGTCTCTGAGCTACTTAAGGAAACTCTAAAGCTTTAAGATAAGTCCTGATCTCCTTTCTTTACCCTGTATATGCAACACAATTCCTTCCTTTTTCAGAGAAGAATTTTGTGATGGACAGGAGTGAAAGAGAACACGGTGATGGACTCCCAAGAGCGTGCTGCAGAGAAGACCCAGGTACCTGCGAGGAGGACAGCGAGGAGGAGCACCCCTACACTTGTATGGCACTGGACGAATGTGTGTACGATCTCATACTGGGGCAGGAGGAGCAGGAGGAGGAGAAGAGGAAGCACTGCAGCTCCTTTATCATGAACAGGCCGCCAGCCCCTGCCCCCCGGCCCGTGTGTTTGCCTGTCAGAGAGGAGAACACTCCCTACATAGTACAAGGTTGGTGCTGCTGCCTCGGAAATGTTTTCTGGGAGAATGTAGATGTCTTTTCTCTTTGAGGAGTAACATTTTTGAAAAGACTAAGATCCCTGTTCAGTTGCCTTCAAACCAACATTTTGTTTGTTTCAGTCAACCTATTCTCACCCTTCAAATGAGCTGAGAACATCTCTGAATAATTTTCAGTTTGCATCTGAGATAGTATCACAGTTTTTATTTAGCTTTTAAAAAATTATGACAGTATGATGGAAAATGAAGAATCACTGGGCTAGCTGTGAGTGTATCTGTTACAGCAATGTGATATAGAATGGGCTATTTGAATTGCCTCTCTTTTCAGTTTCTTTATCAAAATGGTTTTACTTGAGGCTGAAATCTCTCTCTTAGAATTTTTTTTCTTTTTCTGATGAGAAGAATTCTCTTTTCTGGGAGAAATGCCTGTGTGAGGATTCTTCTTTCAAGTATTTTTTCTCCAATTCGAGATGCTAGAAATGGGCATTTCTAGGTAGGATCATTACATTTCTAGAAGGAAAGATTATGTCCTTTTACCACTTCTATGAAAACTGGGAAGCTTTTTTGAGCTATTTCATGGAAATACAAGACTGGAAGGGATTTCAGATATCTTTGTAGTCCAAAAGGAGTTCAGTGAACATACTGAATCAGAGATCTTTGTAAGTCCCAAAATCCATCCTGCCTGCATCTCCAGCCTCTTTTACAAAAGCCTGCTAATGTATAAGAATAAATGGTAAAAAAATAGGCTGACAAAGGACACCATTAGATTGCTTACTTCATGCTGTGCATGTTTTGCACTAGAACAGAATTAATACTGCCCAAAACATCCTACCAAATACAGAGGAGCACCACCTCTTTCATGCCTTTCTCAGTCAGTGATTTCTTTTATTCTTCCTATCTAGCTCTCTTCCTCCAGGCCGTATAACTCCAGGTTAGGGCCAGAATGCAAGGGCTAATGCACTCATCATTTAGTTGCTCTTTCTTCAGCATATACGGGAGGTGTAAGTATGAATCATTACAGTGTGATCCAAGAATGGATGGGTACAGTGGGACTTTTACAGCTACAGAAGTCATTAAATGGCTGCTTTTACTGAGGTTGCTGCAGCAGTGTCTCAAATCTTGGTCCACCCTCATCATAGATGTGCCAGTGACTTGGAAACCTTAGTGGAAATGCTTTATTTGGGAAATTGCTTTTACTGTCTTTTATTGCACTGGAGTGTTTCTGCTCTGTCTATTCACTAAGGCAGATACTATCAGAGGAACGGCTTCGATGGGGCTGTGGTTCACCAAGTATGTATATTCATATATACACACACACACAAGTGTTTTACCATTGCTTTTATAAGCATGTAGTGGTAGAAAAATTATTTTCCTGTAGTTCTGTGAAATCAGCCTCTGGCTCATGTTCCTTTGCTTACACAATACATGAGGAAAAATAGAAGCACTTCAAGAAAGCTTCAGGTCTCTGTTTTCCTGCCTGTCCTGCTGATTCTAGACCTAGAATATCTCATTTTTGTCCAGGGATTCCTGAGATAGCTAGTGAAATTTTAGACAGAAGGGATATATCTTCAGACGAAAGCTTTTTCTTGCTACCTGGATTGGCAATTTTTGCCCTCCACATTGGTTAAGAATTCCCTCTCCAGTACAGCAACATCCCAATTTCCATTTTTTTATTTTAGAACTGCTGATATTTAATTAAAAAAGATTGTTTCATCTGTATGAACCAGAAAACTTCATTCCAGTCCATCATTGAAATCTGCATGTGTTTGCAGCCCTTCCTTTATAATTTAAGTAGTATAAAATACTCTAGTTATGCGTATACAGATTTTTCATCCAGCAAATAAATTGATGATAGTTTGGGGGTTTGTTTTCATCTATTATATTAAAAAAAGCATTGCAGATGTTGCAAAGTCAAATAATCAAAAAGTTAGAATTGAGGTAGTTTTACCCCTTCTCCCTGCCAGGAACATTACATTTCAGTAAGAAGTAGGTAGCCATATGCAGCTCTTTATCTCAGATATTTCATTTCATCTAGTGTTTAAAGTGGGTGAGCATAAAAAACTTCAGTGTTTTTCACTCTCATTTTGTTTAAAATATAATTCATGCTTGCCCTAGGCCCCATGTATTGTTTCAGACCCTCCTGTTATAAACCCTTTGATTCTGCAGCCACTGAGGTTTTGGATGCCCAGTATGAAGTAACTAAGATTCTTGAGATGAACAGCATTATGTAACACTTCACTCATTCAGAGCAGAACCATTGATTACAGTGGCCACTACCAGTTCTCAGAACTTCAAATTAAATCCTTAGTGTGTCTAGTCAGTGCCCTGACGTCAGACATTCACAAGCCTGATTGCTGCCTTAAATGACCTTTGGCTGGGGCTTTGTTGGAAAGAGAAGTCCTGTCCTGCAGAGCAACTTTTAGTTACTTAACTGAGCCATCCTTCCATCCTCTGTATTCACTCTCTGTTTGCTAAATACCTTTTAACTTATAAAACAAATTATTTCATATTCCTGTAAGAAACAGATTGTCTTCACTGCACGATTCTGGTTGATCTTCAGAACTGTTCCCTTCTGGCATTCAGTGAAACACAGGCCCTGTGGAAAAACAGAGAGAGAATGCATGCACGATGCACAGAGGGGGGCTGTGTTAACGCTGCACATTTGCCCACAAATGGATCCCCATGTACTTTGGGAGTTCATGGAAGGCTTCATGCCCCAAGGATTGCAGAGGCTGCTGTGATAGTGCCATGCAGAGATGCAAGAGGAGGATTTTTTTTCTTGCCCTTTATGTACCCATAGATAGGCTCATTTACTGAGGGGGGAAAGTAAGCATTGCATAGCAGAAATGCCTTTTGCCTCTTGGACTGCATGCAGGTGACTCTTTTTAATTTATTTCTATATCCATCTGGAGAAATCAAGTGGCTGAATTTCCATGAGTGCTTTCACCACACATTGAATGAAGGCTGTGATGTTACAAAAGAGTATCTTCTCCTTTAAGCAAAAGTGGTGGTGCTTGCATGAGAATAGCAACAAAGCAGAAAGCAAGCAAATAGCTTTCTTTGCAATAAGCAGCTTTCAAATACATGGAATCTCAAGTTTACAGTGGGCAGAAAGCCTGCTCCCTGTAGATTACCCCACTTGGTGTTCTGTAGAACAGGATAGGGAAACTCTTGATCTATAGAAAGCAAACATGGGCCTTGACAAGAGTCACTTTCAGAGAAAGATCTACTCTTCAAAACTTAGGCAGTAAACACTCAATGATGCAAGTTGTCATAACTGAACTGCCACAATTTACAGTTTGAGGATCTGCCTTGAATTTGCTGACAAATAAATTCTAGGAAACATGGGTGTGTTGAAAGATTTAAAACCTAAGTGTTCTAATTGCTTTTACTCAGTTTCATTTATTATACTTTCAAATTTTAATGAACACTCAAACTGCTGTATTGAACACTAGTAAACAGACTGCATTATTAACAGAGAATACATTTGTTCTTTAATTTAGACCACTGCAAGAATTCTATCTTGTGTGTGAAAGGCTCATCAACCAGTGGAGCTTCAAATTGGTGCCAAGCAGCTCATTGTCCAGATGGTGTGCACTCTTACTGTGCTCCCTTACCATTCCTTAGGTGCTTGGTATTCCTCTGAAGGTTATTATTTCAGTGTTGTGTTCAATTGTGTGCTGCCAAAACAACTGTTAAATAAACATCTGAAGGGCTTGTGTTTTCAGTTTAGAGTGCAATTTTAATGTTCCCCATTGATACCAAGTTTGATTGAGCTGGAAACCAAAGTTCCCAGTGTAGTTATAGGACAGGTGCATGAGTTTCTGCAATGTCCCCCTGCCATTTCTGAAGCCTGACCTACTAGGACTCTGTCAGGGTCAAGGGCTATGTTACTGTCTTGGTTTAATCATTTACTTCTCATCACAGACCACTAGTATGAAAAGGTTTCTCTGCAGCAAAGATAGCTGTCCTACAACAGCATAAAACTTCCTATGCTATAGCCTTTATTTCTTTGCAAAACTCTCACGAATCCCTGAAGGAATGTATTTCCCCTTTGTGCACTGAAAACATTTTGCTGTTTAAAGATAGCTGTCTGTGGGACCTCACACTAGGGTTAAAAATTAGAAGTGGAAAAATATGTTTTCCAGTTACTGTTCCAGAGGAGAATAACATTCTCATTGCTCATCAAAATCACAGGGTATGCAGAAGAAGTAGCATCCAGTGGGTATTTTTAGGGAGGCAGAATATCTCACATACAGAATAGACAGCATAAACCCACTGAAGTGAATAAATAAAATCCAGAACAGAAATGTTAGTGTCTTGGAAACTTATCAGGCTGATTACTGGGAAATACAGCGATCACATCCTGAGTCAGTAACTCTTATTATGCCAATTGTTTAAATGCTCTAAAGCAGGGGTTTCCAAAGTGAAGCCTCAGAGCCCATGCAAACTGCAAAACATTTATGTCCCACAGAGGGATTTTGTTGTACTCTCCTACAGTGAATATGAAGTACTGCACTGCAGATGAATTTCATTATGTATTCCTAACTTAAGGGTGTTTTTCCATGAATGAAATACTAGGAAGCACTGTTTGGCTGGAAGTTAGACTGTTTTTACAGACCTGGTTGGGAGTGGTATACCAGCTTCACCCACTGTATTCATTCAATGAGATTTTTTGCTGTCTGAACTTTGGTAGATTGAAACAAGTACTGAATAAGGTGCACAGAGGAAAAAATATTTGTAGGATGCTGTCTGGTTGCAAACCAAACTGTTCCAAAAAGCATATTTGTAGTAAAAACAGATAGAGAGTCCTTCCCTTTTTGCTTTTCTCTACTCAAGGAAAATGGGACTAAAGAAGTATAGTCAGGTTTTACATGCTGGAGCAAATACTCTTGAGTGTGTCACTAAAGTCCTTCCAACTTCCATGATCCACTAAGTCAAAATTCTGACAAGAGCAGAGGTGTGAGAGTTCTTTTCATTGTGTGTGGTACACGGCACATTGGCACCAACCTCTGAGCAGCACCCTAAACTAACCACAGGTGCCTCTTCTTCTCACTCACTCTTTACACCTTCTGTAAGAAGGGGGTTCTGGTATTATTTTTATTATCTTGCTTCAGTGTAGGGGAGTCATCTCTGTAGAACCTCCTGAGGCCCATCCATGACCAAAGTTGCTGGTGTTCTAGCAGATTTGAGCTCATATTTGTCAGACTTAGAATCTCACTGCAAATTGTGAAGAGAATTGCTGGTGAGCTTGTGTTTATTTTTGGATTAATATTTTCACGTTGTCATTACACTGTAATTCCTTTTAAAATCATTTTGCTTTGGGTCTGAGAAAATGGAGTGGTTCATTCTCAGCCAACCAAATAGCTGTGGAAGGCAGAGGCTGGCAATAGCCTGTGTAAGATGGGATGAGTGGATGTGATGCTGTCACTGAAAAGCCCTGGCAGCATTGGGCCACTGTGCGTAAGGGAGCAACGTGGCAGGTTGGTATTTCTGCGGGTGCACTTGGCATCACCCGGTCTTCATTCTGATGAAATCACTGTTGTGCGTTCTCAAAAATGTTTTTGAGTGTCTGGCTGCACATGTAGACCTGATCAGAATTCCTGTACCAGTTTAGATATGGCCACTCGTTTTCCTGCACTGGTGCATTAAAAACTGTTCAGTCTTTTTCCCTTTGCCTTGTCATGGTGTAGGTGTACCCAGACACCAATGCTGCCCTCACAGGACAACTTCTGGGGCTTGAGCCTTTGTTACCTTTCACCACAGAGCCGTCCCTTCTCCGCAGTGCCTGGACCTCCCTAGATCAGATTCATGAGCCTTGCTGATATGCTTTTAATCTGTGCCCAGCTGCCTTGCCTTGGAAAAAGAAAAAAAGTGTGTTTGCAAGGTCCCAGTTCCTTAGTTGATTTCATGTTATGAGTCTCTGGAATTTTTTGTTTTCATCTTGAGTATGTGAAATATTTTGTATAACTTTTGGGATGGTCATTAATCATCTCTTACAAAACTTACTGGTTAGCATTGCATTGGTGACCTCTCTCTAGTCCTCATGCTGAGTGATGTTCAGTGTGTTAGCAAACAAAACAGACAAAAGGAAAATGAGAACTAAAAAGATGTGAACAAACATCTGCAGAGTTCTCATCTCCTGAATAATAAGCATCATTCTACTATATTCCTTCCTTAGTATTCTCTGTGTATTTGTCATCTCTTGCTGTGCTACATCTAATTTACAATCTAATCCCTACCAGAAAAAAGAACGCAGAGGTTTTATTTGCCTAGGTACTATGCATACACAGTTTAAATGTTAAAATATTTAAATAATGTGGAAAAAATTGAATGGACAAAGGCAGGAGTCTCTCCCTGCAACATATCCTAACCATCAATTCACCCCTCCTTCTCCATTCTTCCATTAATCACGAATTAATTACATGACGATTCTAAAATGAATGAAGCAAAAACCTACTAAGAACAAGGAGGCAGCTTGCAAACCCACTGTAATTTGCAACTGAGTTGTGTTACTAAGTGCAGCCTGAGTGTACTAATTAATTTGAATTATCACTTAGCCATGTGTTCATATAAAGATTTTGTTTTCCTGTATTTTAATTTTGAATGTTTCCTAAGGAAAACAGTCATAGATAATTTTGTTTGGAACATCAGCTCAATGAAGCTGATGAATAAAATGCATCTTGAATTTCTTAAGCAAGCTGAATTCAAAATAGTGATATTTATTGATGGATTTTCTTAATCACTGCGTCTTTTCTCCTTTGTGTTTGTGCTACTGGAAGTGTCAAGTAAGTACATATTAGGTATGATTAGCTCATATGTTCTTCCAGAGGGTAGGTTCATCAGTCTCGCTTTGTTTGAATCACTAGTGCATAGTGGAAACTCTTGTTTGATTTCTAGAGGTAGTGTTGCCAATACAACAAATCTGGCAACATCCCTCATAATTTAGATGAGTAAAGTAAAATATAAATTAGAAACCTATCTTGGTTGATTGTTGCTTCTTAGCTGATATGAGCTCTTCTCTCCCATGATCTAACTGTTTCCATGTTTGGTTGCCTGTGTTTCTAATTATATCACTAAGCAATTTTTGAAATGTCGTAGTGCATCTGTGACTCCTTAACATTACAGTTGTGTGTTAGAAATTCAATTAATTCTGAAAGTCAAATTCCTGTTCCTTTTGTCAGCCTGCAGCTATTGTAAAAACTTTCATTCTCTTTTTCTAGACCCTTTATACTCATCACAGTTTCGTGCACAGTTTGTGACCATAAAATGCTCTTCTTAGTTCAGAATTACACACAAAAGATGTAGACTTCAAGTGTTTCTGGCCCTTCTGTGGTGCTAACCACGAAAATATTAACCAAATTTCAAGCCTCATAGCATTATTTACCTGCGTGTGCAGACAGCCTGAAACAACATCTCTGGTTAGTCTGAGGTAAAACAGGCAATTCAGAGTTCCTTGGATCCCACTCACTTTCCAAGACTTACATTAGGGATTTTCCCAGTTTTGTCACACTTTTTAAATGTTGTTTTCTGGTTTCATGTCCTATTAGAAAATATTGCAGTAGTTTCATTCTCTCTGAGTTTGCTTCGCTGGAAGAATATTGAGGTTACATTACATTCCTAAAGAGAGATCTTACTGCCTGAGACATAAAAATGTATTTAGGGCTTGCAAAGAACTTCATCTGTATCCTGTGGCAGCTGAAGAGAGGAGGGGGAATGAAGTGGAATTACTTATTAGTTCTCTCAGCCTCCTTTAATTCTGAGAAACTGCAAAAGAAGTTTGTTGTAGACAAAAATTAGATGGCATGTATGGGGTCCGGACATTTAATATGTAGATTTTGACCTACAAGCATCTATGGGTATTTTAGCCAGGCACAACATGATTAAAAATCCAAAAGGACTCTCTTTCTGATCATACAGATGTTATTGAAGGGTGCACAGTAAGTATAATAGAAGTACTGCAACGTTTTAATCATATTATCTGTGGCAGAAAGGCCCAGAAAGTAAAGAAATACATATCCTTACTTGAAGGATCATGGCATTCTGACACTTTAAAAAATTGCTATATTAATATTGCTTTACTGAAGGAATATTTACTTTATCTTCCATTAAAAAAAAAAAAAAAGCAATATATCCCTGTGCAAGACTACCTGTTTCTTTTATTTCACTGCTGTATTCAAATAGTTCATAAGTAATTGGAACGTGGGAATGAAAGGATGAATTGCCAGAGTTCTCTCTAAACCTACGGCAGTTGTACAGTGGAATGTGCCTGCCTTTCCAGGCATTCCAGAAACAGGCGTTTGTTTTCATTGACCTCACCCACACTGAATACTTGCTGCCAGCTAAAATCATTTCAGCAAGATGCGGCACATAAAGTGGTTTTAACAATTTTACTTTTCACTGGAAGAGTAATTCCATTTCTGATTACTCCAGCCCTGCAAAACTCAGCAGAAATTTCAAAGCCTATCAATTAAAGTGCTTTCCAATCAGGCACATTGTTGAGTATGTCCCTTCTCCTCCTTATGCAGTAAAATTCAGGCTGCCTGCATTACCTCTGTGTTCTCATTACTTTAATTTCATCTTTAACAGGAGAATACTATTTCAAGTAGAGAAGAAAACACTGCAACCATACTTAGTAGGATTCTTCGATAATTATAGAGAAAAGTATTAAAAAAGTTAAAATCTACCAGGCTGAACCAGGGACATAACATCAGCAGCTTGTGCTGCCTGTATAGTTCTTTTTCTCTCTCCATTTCACCCGAGAACTTTTCAAGGAATATCAAGTCCCCAGCTGTTTTCATTCAGCATCACCTTCCATCCAAGCCTACTCAGGAGTTAGCATAAAAACTTTATTCTGCAGTGTAGGAATCGCTCCTTCCTCACCTCTGCGTGTAGCATGTGCTGAGTTTAGGTGTCACAGTGGTCTTGATTATCCATTTTACAAGTTCCCTTGAGAGCAGAGGGCAAGGCAGCCTGAGCAGGCAGACAAGGAACAAACTCCACTGGGTTTCCCTGGTCAGCAGGAGAAAGGAGCCAAGACTCCGGGCTACCACGCAGAGCGTGCCTGCTCTGCTGCTGGAGCGGAGCTCGCTTGGCCTCGGCCTTGGTCCCCAGGAAAATATGTGCTCCATTGAACTGGCACATTTGCTGCACTGCAGTGATGACAGAGGATTACTTAATTGGCAGGAATTGTTCTAGATTCTAGATTGTCTGTTTGGTTAGCGAAAATCAGACCTGAGGCTTGAGAGAAAGCCACTGCCACACGGACTAAGTCAGAAGCTGAGCAATTCCCACTTTCTGAGTTTCACATATGCTGCCAGCAAAAGTTTGACTGTAGCATTTCAGGGTGTATCCAGGCTGGCTGTACTCCGGGCACTTCACAGGAGTGGGAATGATGGGCTATGCTAACAGAGGGGTTGTGCTTTGCTGTTTCTAGTGCTTGGGTAAAGTAGACACAAATATACACACACACTTTCTTTAGCAGTGTCACTCTTCTGCCTGGTACTATTGGGGTTTTTTCTGCCTTAGCTTTCCCCATAAAGTAAGAAACAGGCTACAGCATCTGTACCATGTGAAGAACTCTGAGATCTTGCTGTTTCTTCTAGACAAGTAATATGCTTGTGTGATAAGTCCATTTTATTTTCTTCAAAGCTTCTTGTAATGGTTTCTCTAACATCAGTAATCCTGCCATTCTGTGCAACAGAATAATTTTTCAAGTAATTAACATTAGACTGACAAGTGGGTTGAAAAATACTCCTAGACTAGAACAAAAAATGTATTCCAGCCGGCTTTTATGACTCTCCTTCCTTCGTTCAGAATGTGTGATGGGTTTTATTACCATTTTTCAACTTCCTTATATTCTTAATTTTGTTGCAGTGTTTCAGCAAAAGGCCGCTCGAGTGACCAGTGACAGCAGCAGGACATACTGCGAGGCCAGGAATCCCGGTACAGAATTTAATATAACTCTTTAACTGCCTTGGTATTTTTCAGTAGAACTAGTAGAGTTTTGCTGTGACTTGATTTTGGGTGATTTAGCATCTGTTTTGCCACCTACAGTTTATATCCTTAATGGCATTGCAGCATTAAGAGATCAGATTAAAGAAAGAAGACTGAAAGTTATAGTCTTATAGGAAAGATTTATAGAGTTAGAGTTACTTTACATTTTTCTGTTTCCATTCATCATTGTGATTAAAGCTAAGAAAAGGAAGGACAGGAGGGCTCAGCTGTGCACTAATTCCAGCCAGAGAAAGACAGCAGTGCGGGGAGCAACAGTTTCTTCCTGGGTACCCCAAGATCCATGTAAAATTAATTACTTGTGGTAGTCCAGTTGTTATTTGAGTTGTAGCACGTTACAATGTTGCTACTATAAACTCCATTAATGGTACCCTAAAATAATTTACAATATTATGTACAAAATGAATGAACACTGAGTGAAGATATTTCCTCCTGCTTCAGTTATCAAGTAGCAGGTAAGGATTAAAGCATATAGAGCAGCATGTAATCACTGATTTGTTACTGCACAGGGGAACTGCAGTCTCCAGTGCTGCTGACATTGCTTTGCATGAATGCTAAGCCACTTAGGAAAAGAATACAGGACCTTTGAGATCTTACTGTGGTGGAATATTGGTAGCACAGCTCTACAAACCAACCTAGTGGCCTTCTATGATGGAGTGACTACATGGTTTTATGGGTCTGAGGAAATATACTCACACTCCTTTTGCTGATACGAACAACGCAGTTTTACCTAACCTGGTCTGATGTGCAAATAATCCTATCAGATGAAAGGTCATTAATCCACCAAAATAGAACCAATTAGCTGAGAAGGAAAAGAATACAGATTCATGCTCACTGTGTGCTGGTATGATCAAAAAGAGCACTGGGAGAAGCCACAGTAGCTGTGTATTCCTTTCCTTAGTGTATTTCCCTTTGAACAAGAAGTCCTTCCTTGAAATTAAGACAACGGTAACAGAAAAATTGGCCCAAATCATATTGATGGTTTAAAATTTTATCCTGGCCACACTCCCCATGCAATGAAGCAGCCTCATCGAGGGCTCAGAGACCCCTGTTTCATGGCTTCTCATGTGTTCTGGATCAGCCATTCCAGTATCAGTATCCTGGAGAGAAGCAGTGCTACACCTCCCTGGACCAAGCTGTGAATCTGATAATGCACATCTCCCTTCAGTTGTGCAGCTGTATCATATTCTCCAGGAATGCTCGGCTGCAGGGTTTTCTTGTTGCTGCGATGTATTTAATAATTTGGAGGAAGGAAATCTTGTGAAATTTCAAAATGCTTCCTTACCAAATTTCATCCACAACTTTTGAGATATGTAATGTAGGACATGAAGAAGAAAGGGATTAAAAGGCACTGTGGATATTTTATATAGCAACCATTTCCTTTAAAATGTCAGTACTGTAGTGGTAGCTCTAGAAGGAAATTCTTTTGTGAACCAACACCAATGGAGAATCCGTGGACCAGGGCAGTAGTAATGAACAAAATGTTTGGTATGCTGCGCTGCTGCCAAAGAGTAATGGTAGAATCCTCATTGATTTGTTGCATTTTGTTGTAGCAGCACACAGAGGCCACACTGAGACAGTAACTTCCAGCACTGTGGTACACAACATCCCTCCTGAGCAGGAAGAACTCATCCACTTGCAGGAACAGGTGAAAAAGGGGGCAATTTCTGTGGATGAAGCCCTTGACAGATTTAAAGAGTGGCAGAACAAAAAGCAGAGACGACCATCCACTCAACAGGTATGAGTTTGAAATTTGTTCCTTGATAGGAATCTTGATCAGAAATTCTAAACCAAGATCTTGTGTTTTGGCTCCTGCATATGAGGTCAAAAGTAATAATCATGATTTATATGCAAATCAGCTCCCAAGGAGCTTGCTGGTTATGGTTCTGAATCTTCTAGAAACCCTTTTCCACTGTTGTTTGATTACTTGAGAAGTTTTCTGAATTTGCTTAAAATCCGGAGTTAAATAGGTTGGTCTCCTGAGACTTGTGTTTTGAGCTGTTGGGTGACGTGCATCTTTCTTGAAACCTTATGTCACCAAACAAACCAAATGTGCTATTGAGCAGTGTCAGCTAACAGAAACATGACTATATCAAACTTATCCAATTTAATATTTATTATCTTACATCAGTCTTTATGCCTGTCTGAAGGTGTTGAATGTACTTAGTGAAATCCACAACTGTTGGCAATGCTCTACAGCTCCTTTGTATTCAATGTATGGAGTAAATTGAGGTGCACAAAACCAGGATTTACAAAAGCCCACACACTGAGTCACTGAAAGAACTGCATCAAAGCTTTGAGCCATGGAGAGGAGGTTTGTTAATTACTTCTAAAAAGACACATGGAGGAAGAGGTTATGCCCTCATGTTGTATGAGGTCATGCATTAACAAAAATAATTTCTTGTTGTCCTTTAGGTCATTTAGTGGAAAGAGGAAAAGCAGAGCTAATTTACTGCTTTTCAGAGTGGGAGAGCTATCAGATGCTGCCAGCAAGGAGAATGCTCTTTGTGTTTGCATCTACTTGAAAGTCTGAGTTTTGTCATCACAGGGGAACATTTAACAGCAAAAATGCAAGGGCCTGGAACAGTTTGGGAGCCCATTTCCCAAGCTGGGCACCAGCAGCACAGCACTGGGAATGTGAGGGATGCCCCCTTCCAAATCCATCTGCAGCCAAGCATGTGGATGAATTGCTGGTATTGCTCTCTGTCAGGGGCATTTCTTGTGTAGGAAGATTGTATCTAATCTGTGCCATGATAGCAGCACCAAGTTATGTGTCTCCTTTTTTTTTTTTCTTGGTGAACTATAAGATGCCTGTATTTCAAGGAAGATTTACTTGGCCTGTTTTCAGTGCTTCAGGGAAAAAGCTACTTCATAGTGGTTGTTTATGCCCTGCATTGCATGTGTGACTTTTCTTTGGTTTTGTTCCATAGAAAAGTCTTTTCTTCTTAGTCCTCTATAAACATGATGAACTGACTTCATGCTGTCACTGCAGTTGTTTGTCCTTCACTTGGATTTTTGAGGAAAAATCGCTTGCCCAAAATAAAAAAAAACAGCCCCAAAATAAAAAATCCCGAACAAACAAAAAAGAACACCCAAGCCTCTGTAATCTAATGCCAGAATCACTGTAACTTACTGCTGGCGGGGATAACTCCAGAAGACTCTTAGGTAAAAATGCTAAAATTAGCATCATAAACATTTTTCAGTCTTTTAAAATTATTTTCCAGGAGAGAGATGCTTGGTGTTCAGAATGCTAAAGAATCCAGCTTTTTATAGTGACTTACTATTTTTACAGTAAGCTTCCATTACTGATCTCTGCTGCTGGCTTTATGCTTGTTTTTTTACCTGAAGGTAAAAGTGCATCACCTTAAAGACACCGCTATCAGAAACAGACAAGAAAATGAAAACCTGAATGGTAAGTTGCACTTTTTCTGCCTTTTAGAACTCTGAAGCCTTGAACTATAAGTATAGTGCCGAAGTCTGATCCAAACCCTTTTGGATCCGGCATCGAATTTGTAATGAACATTTTCTGTATCTGACCACATTTATAATCAGGCCTTCAGCAGTATTGAGATTTCATCCCAAAGATGAAATCACTGCGAGTTAATGGGGCAGAAAATTTACGAAGTCTCTGTGGCTCAGCTTTTCTGTAGCAAATTTCCTACTGCATCATCAGAATTTGGGTAGATGGCTTCTTTAGAACAATTTGCTTGATGACTTCAATATTTTATTTGTAAATCAGCCATGAATTTGCAAATTCTTGATGGGCTTTCTACTGCTACAGCAGTTTTTTTGAATATTATGGTCATTATTTAAAACTGTACCACTGGTGATGTAAGATGCTTTTTTCCCTTTTGGGGGGAAAAATGGGATTTTTGGAGTTGTCCTGTGCAGGGCTAGGAGCTGGACTCTATGATTCTTGTCGGTGCCTTCCAACTCAGAATATTCTATGATTCTTTGTGATTGAATGTCATCTACAATGGTATAAGTCATCTGCTTTTCCTGCAAATGATTTCCTCTTGTTGTTACAAAAAGAATGTATTAGATGGTATTGGTTTTAGGCCTGTGAATTTCTGTAAACTTCAGTACATGTGCTGAAAGGAAAATCAGTGTTTCTTTTTCACATTGGACTTAGTTCCATTTGTGTATCTCTGTTTAAAATTATCACCTAAACGTGTTATTTCCTTCCTGCAAGAGAGAAAAATAATGCACAGTACTGCTTTCATTATTCTCTTAGGCAGTGTTGTATTTATGTGAACTTGTGAGATACTGTAATTAAGGGAAATTCTTGCCGGCCCAGTGGCAGCTTTGCAGTCCAGATATTTCAGTTTAATATCCTCTGTGGCTGGTAGGGGTGCAGTGTCCTGAGAAAAAGTCTTCACAAGGTGCTCAGAACCTGAGGGCTTGGGATCACTGCAGTTCATGATAACAAGAGGGCGATTCTTGGAAAGTATTTGTCTGCTGGGTTTCATTTTAAGGCTACAGCAGCAGTCCTGCCTCTGTAGCTGTCCTCCCTCTCCAGCGTTCATTTATTGAATCACACCAGCAGAAATGTAGTATCAACACTAGAATTGTTAATTTTGTGAAATTATCCAGTAACTCAGATAATGATCACTATATTCCCTTCTGATCCTAACCTCTCTGCCCTCTGTTACTCTATCATATATCCTGTGATGCATATAAATCAGCAGCTTTGCACGGCAGAAATACAGTGGGAAGAATCATTATGGTCTGTGTCCAACACCAGAAATCAAATATTTCAATGCTTGAAAATAAGGATTTCCTCTAGAACTGGAGGCACGTCGAGGGCAAGAGTAAACAAGGATCTCAGAAGGCCGATATCTATGTCCAGACATAAACACGTTGCCTGAAACAAAAATTACAATCACTTTCTTTTCTCCTTCAAAGCTCCTAAAGAAGGCAGACCAGAGAGCATTCATTTGAGACACATTTTGTTTCACATGCCATTTAGTAAAGTGGTATGTGTGAATGTCAGCAATCCTCAGATTTGTTCAAAGAATTGTAGTTTTTACATGTATGTACAGGCTCTCTCTGCTGTACCTTTAAAAACATGGGCCTCCCTCTCTAGACTCCATGTTTGAAACAGGATTTGGACAGTCTTTTTCATGGACAGTTTTTGAAGTCTTGATTGAGGATTTGAAGAGATCACATCTGAAGTCTGTTAGAAAAGGAATTTGATTTTATTTTAATGAAAAAGGAAAATACCTCCTACAAATTAGCATGGAACATAATTTTTGGTTTCTTGATAAGTTTGATCTTGTTTCCACTGTAATGAAGTTATTAATGAGAGTGGCACTCATTTCAGTCTTCCATTATAACATTTGATGCTATCTCAAAGGTCATGTCTCATTTTATAGCAGTTTAGTATAGGACTGAATAATACCCTAAAAAAAATCAACTCCAAAGCAAAAGGTTCTGCCACTCTTGGAGTGAAACTTCTACAAAACCCTATTTTAAGAACAATTAAATAAGGCCTAGGCATGTAGACTGTTCATTTGTAGAAAGTACAGGCACAGACAATAGTTTAGCTCAATTTTATATAACATACATATGGTCTGAACTGTAGACATTGATAATTTTTTTTTTTCAAGATGTTAGCCAACAGACCAAAACCAACAAAAACAAATACCTGAAGTAAAATTTCAAGGAAGTACATAAAAGGTTGGTGGACAAAAACTCCACTTTTAAATCTGAGTAGCCCAGATTTTTCAGGGTCCACCACCAAAGTACTGAATGAGAAGTAGCTTATTGCCCATGGGAAACTTTATCTATGAGCAAGGCTCCTTAAGCATGAGGTAAGGCTTGACAGCCTTTGGTTTAAGCTTTGGGTTTGTGCATGTCCACTAATGCAGCAAATGGCAGCAGCTGAGACAATATTTAGGCAAGGATTACCAGACAAGTTTCCTTTAAAAGTCTTAAAAAACAACACAGCTTTCACGTGCATCCCACGTCCTTACTTCCTAGCACATGGGAATATTTAAAAACCTGTGTGATGCCTATCTACATCACTGGGCATTTGAAATACCTATGTGAATCCCATTTAGCCACTTCTGAACATGGAATTTCAAAGTCTGCCTGCTATTGCAGTTATATTATGTCACCTTGTGTGTCACATCCCACAGCTTTAGTCATCCAGCATCTAAAAATATGCATAAGATTGCAGAGACTACGTAAGAAGGTTTGAGTTGCTTGTAGTTAGCTATCCCCTCGTAGCTAATCTCTGTAGAACCTTGAACTTGTTTGTTAGGGACACATAGGAAAGTGCCAGGTTCCTCATCAAAGCTGGGAATGACTGATGCTCTGTTCTCCAGGCCTGGCATAGCAGCAAGAACTGAGTAGTAGGTGTCCCTGCTTCATTGCTAGGTAGTGAGCAAGACAGAGGCCACAGAGGACAACCTATAACTCAGCTGGACTTCAGGAGACAAACACTGCATCAAGCAAATGTTAAGCTTGATTTATTATTATTGGTGGTGGTGTTACTACAACTATTATTATTTCAATGCCAGCAACTTCTCTGATGGTTGAAGGTAGGTCTTGGAAAAAATGTTAGGTGACAAATATACCCAAGGGACAAATGAGCAATTCAGTCTTTGCATCTGTTCAGTCTTGGCCTCCCTGGCAAGACTGGCAAGGTAAGTGGCCTGCTGTGGAAAGGTCAAAGTTTTTTCCACAGGCTGCTCAACTGCAAGCATTTATTTCTTGGCTGTTAAAATCAGTAGGTACTGACACTGGAAGTGGCCTTCTTATCCAAGAAGGGCAACTGTACTAGCTGTTGCTGTAGGGTGTTTAGTACTGCCCTGCTCCTGTAAGTAGACAGGTCATCCACTGCAGTAAAGGCATCCTCCACAGAATTTCTTCTTCCAAATTTTGATTTCCAAATCTGTAGATGCCTAACTTGCTGCCAAAGACCAAATCTCTTTCCCATCTTGATCCAAAAAACACCCAGAAGAGCACTGCGCACATTCTACAAACTGGCAGGTTATTGATTACATTTGCTATCCAAAATGTCTGGCTTCATTCCTCAGCCCTCATCAGTGCCTTGTTTTTAGTCCAAGTTGCTAACAGATTGCTTATTCATCAGTTGATGCCCCTCCAGCTTGCAGGTTGTGTCTAAGTAGAGTTCCCTGAAAATGAAAAAAACACCTCTTATTTTTGAGCACAACCACCGATTTCTATTGTCTCTGCTAGGGCAATAGGAAGATGAACAAAGACAGACCCTAATTTTGGCATTTGGATCCACAGGGACTAAAACCTCTTTAGTCAACCCAGTTAGCAAAGTTGAAATACCATGGGATCCTGAAGCACATACAAGCTTTTGTATGTTTGGATGGTGAGGAAGTCATAGAAAAGCTGCTCTTTTCTTCATGACTTCAACAGTATTTCAGTCAGGACTTCTAATCTTGAAAATGCTTGCTGGTAGCTTACAATAGTGTCCATTGGACTTGTGAACGAACATCTTTAGCCTGGCTCATTCCCAGTTTCTTAGCTTCACACAATGCTCAAAGTTTAAGTCTAGAAAATAACAAAAATCAGTTTCCTGCCTTTTTGTCACCGAGTCAGGTTTTCATGAGGCAAGCTCACAGTCCCCCTGCTGACGGGAGTTCACCAAGACAATGAATATCCGTGTACCTCTCGCCTCTCCTAATTGCCACCAAGAGAGACCAGCCTTGCTGTTGGGAGTAAGATTTGTACAAAATCCACCTCATGTCGTTCTCCCACACAGCAACTGCTTATTTCTGTGAATGTCTCTTGCTCCCCTGCTCCCAGGGACATGTGTTGTCTTCATATTTGAAGTAAAGCACATAAAAAGTGACTCATCATAGAAATGTATTTTCTGAATTAGTCAACTTTGAAAGATATTCTGCACAACCCTAACATTGATTTAAATGATTATTGATTGCATCTTTTTCTTTTTAGTCTACAACTAGGAGCCCAACAGATGAGGAACAGATGCCTAATTACCCAAGGTAGGAGCAGGTGTACGAATGCACGCACACACCACAGACGTGTTGTTTGTCATGGAAACAAACACTTGCGGATGTACTTTCTATCAGAGTGCATTTCTGTAACAGGAGGATGGAAGTGAATCTCAAGGGGCTCTGCTTTCACAAACCATTATCATTAGTCTAGTTTGTACTAGAACTTCTTTTTTATCAGCTATGAACCTATTCCTGTTTTGTGCAGGGCAGATTAGCAAGCAGTGAGGCACTGAGCTCACTTCTGGGTGCAGCTGAAGAGAGTTCGTGCCAGTTATTGCCACTAAAGGCAGTGTATGCATCTAAAAGCTGTATCAGAGTCCAGTCTTACATCCTGATTTCACAAGCAGTATCAAACATACTGAATAAAGTTGAAAGCCATAGATACAAGGATGTGTCCAGATAAAACACAAGACCAATGGTCATTTCAGTGCTGGGAAGCTTAGAGCTGATGATACTGTCTCCACAAATAGCAGAATTTTCCAATGATTGTGCTAGTGAGTTTCTTGGGCTTGGGGCATCTAATGAGCTCTTTAGTAGTTGGGGGTTTAATTATTACTGTCTGCTACCTGTGTGCTTCTGTTCATATCTCATTGCATTACTATTATATTAATATATGGTTATAGTATTAATATTTTTGCTATTATTACATACTATTATTAATATTATTAAGTAATGTTTGTTCACAGTAGCAAATAGAAGCTATTTATTCCTGAAGACAACTGTAATTTTAAAGGCTTTGTTAGCTAAGTTACTTTGATTCAATCTGCCTCTCCAACTTCTCCAAGTGAGGGGAATGCAGTGTGCTACTGTTGTAGCATTATTTTTTTGGCATTGAGAATGGATTATCTTCAGTGGGGTCTCTCCTGCCACCCTAGTCTCATGTAAAGGAGAGGGAAGTTGCTTCTCGCAAGAACTGTGTGTCCGTATCTCATTTCTGGAGCCAACTGCTCACCAACTCACTGGAGTGCAGTGTCCACACCATAAACCACCTCCTCTGCTTATCCTCTGAATCACTTGTTCAGGCACCCCCCCTTCAAAAGTTCTCATCAGAACAAAAAAAAAAAGTCTTATGACATGAACTCAAAATGAAAAATTAGTGCTCCTTCTTCAAGAGGCAGCTTAACTCCTACATGGGCATTCCTAACGGAGCTGTTTCCTTGAGTGGAGATGAAGTCACCTACACTTAATGAGTAAAAAAGCTTTGAATTTTAAAAGCTCTGAGGCTGGAGAAAACTATTACAAAAAAGCTGGGTAATATCAGAGATGCTTATAAATTCTAGATTGCTAAAGTGAGATGAATCATGCAAGGGGAGAGGGGGAATTACCCCTGGGATCAGAATAGGTGATTTCTGTCACTTTTAGAAAATCATTATGTGGGAGAGAGAAGGTAAATTAGAAGTGGGAGAACTTGCAAATACAATTTATCCAGAACATTCAATAAATTCTGTTTGTGAATTATCTGCAGCAACCTCCACTGTTCTCCTCTTCTGCAAAGTATGGCCTCTTCATAGTTTCCTTGCTCTTCTCTCTCTTTGGATTGGTCCAAAGAAACCACTGGGTTTTTTAAGACTAATTTCAGGGAGATTTTTGAGTGTTTGACTGTTACAAAAAATTGCAGATAAACATTCAAGGCCTGCCTTTCTACTGCTCATGTTTTGACTCCCCAGACAGTCGAGTCTTCAACTCCAGTGCAAAGTTCTTAGCTAACTTAGCTAAGAATCACATTTTCCTTACACAAGGTGGGAGGAGGATAAGGGAACTGATATCCAGCTGGTGGACCTGAAGGAATAGAATGGTTTGGATTCTCTCATAACTCATTTCAACAAATACAGTTTGATCTTATTCTAAACAAGCCTGACCATTCTATTGAACAACAGGCATCTTTCATCATTACCTACAGTGAGACTCTTCAGCCAGCTGCACATCAGTTTCCTCTGCTTGTCATCCCACACATGTTCCAGGTGTGCCCTGACAGCCTCAGGCTCCAGCCCATCCTGCTGCGACACCACTGTAGGGTCATTGCTGCACTCTCAGTGCCTTGGAATCTCTCATCTAAACCAACTCTGGAAGAAGACCAGTATCACTAAAGCAAATCAATAAGATTTCTTGTAAAGTCAGCACCGAGTTTTACACCTTTTCTTTGCTTTTTCTTTTTCTAAGATGACAGCTGAAAATTTATGTAAAGATGTATTGCATGTTTTAAAGTCATTTCAGTTTCTCCATTGTGCTTGATAAGTTGTTTAAAAGTAGAATTTTTGCACAAAAGAGGAAGATTGTAAAAGATTATGAAGTGAAAGTAAATAAAGTTTAGCTGTTACTTTTTGTTAAAACATTTTTATATTAACTTTGTGTAAAAAATTTGTCTTTCCTAGGAATAATTGTATTCATCAGTTTAAATAATTGTACTCACATTAAAGCTAATTTCTTAAGCCCAACTGTGTAAATCAGTACTAATTATCTACTAATGCAATAAAGTGATTACAAGAATTTGGTTTACAAGGAAATTGTGTTTTGTTTAGTAAGTTGACTAAGGTAAATTATATCCAGAACAAAACCAAATGACTTTCTACTGCATTAACACAGCAACAGTAAAGGAATAAATATGGTTAATGGGTATAATGGTCTGCATTCCCAGAGTGTTATTCTACAAAATTTAAGTGAGCATGTGGTCATACAAGAGTATGCAAGATAACTTGCCCTATTTCATGCACAAAAACAAGGGGAAAAAAAAAAAACTCCTTAATATAAACATATTTTGCTGGTTAACCACATGTTAAAGTGACACCCAAATTTGGAAGAGGGGAATGGGTTTGAAGTTCAAGCCCTCAAAGCTCATATTATTTTTCCAATCTCAATAAATTATTGTGCCAAGTGAACTATTAGGAATAAAAATAAGCCAAAAAGCCAATGTCGGTATTTTAAAATAATGACAGAATCTTAAAAGCACATAGATTTAGACTAATTAAAAATCTATTTTCTCTTTTAAATTGGTTGATTAAACATTTTCAGGAAATTATTTGTTCTCTGGGGAAAACCTGCATTTCTGTTAGAAACACTCCCAACAAATACTGTAGATTTATTGCTATGAAGTCATAAATATTCCGTGACTGCTGTGTTAATGTGGTAGTGTGTACCATACAAAGTTATTTGAACCACAGCAAAAGCCTTGAAATGTGTAATGCATTCCAGAGCTGGAAATAGTGCCAGTGTCCATGAACTGCGGGCCATGAGACTGTCAGGCTTCTTAGGGGAGAAGCTGGGATGTTTTAAGACTTACCTGGCTACATGGAAATGGTAGTGGGGAGAATTATTTGGAAATCTAAATGAGGATAAGCTGTTATTTTCCCCTTAAGAGGTCCTTCTTTCTGCCCTCAAAAATATTTATATTCTCCTGATGAGCTGACATACAGATGGAAAAGAAAATACAAAAATTGAAAAGGTTCTTCATGCTGGTACCTGCTGTCTTTTCTGCCATTTGTTGCTTGTTTCTGTAGCAGAGGAGATGAAGGGACCTTTCCTGGGAGGGGGTCACTCCTCCCAAACCTTCAGGCAGGATCCGGGTGCTCTCTGTGCTGCCAAGGCTGTGTCCCAGTGGCTCCTTTGCTCCAGTGAGAGGACACCTGGGCAATGCAGAGAGTTGTGGTCAGTGGTAACAAGCTACAAAACTGGAAATTTGCAGAAATGAAGCACAGACAGTTACATCAAGGAAACTGTATGGTTTTTCCTAGGGAAAAGTCGAGCGTTACAATACGGCAACCGTGCCGAACACACGAAGTAGAAGCCTGAGGGTAGCTCCCCTCAGGAAACAAAAGTGCACTCCATGTGCATGCATGTATTTGCATCTCTAATGTGATACTCCACAGCTTCCAGCCCAGGGCAGTTTAGGATTACCCCTAACAAAGCAACTCCAGTTCTCTGCTTTTGCTGCTTCATCCAAGCCCTGCTCTAGATGTCCCCGGTATGGCAGCACCAGCATTACCGGTTTGGGCAGCCCTGTTTTACAAAAAGCAAGGAGTGTTTTCAGTTCCTGCAGCTGGGGCAGCTACTTTTGCCCCGTCACAGAAGTACAGTCTCAAAAGGATTCAAGGTAGCAAGGGAAGAGAGATAGGAAAGACATGCAGTGTCACTTTAATGGAGAAGTACTTCTGCTACACCACAGATTTGTTTGTTTTATCACTCTAGTCTCCTCTGACTCTTGATATTATAATGTAGAGCACCAGAAACCAAAACCAAACAAAATATACCCCATCAAAACCCAGATCAACTGTTGCCAGTCTACAAAATCTTCCTGAAAAATTGTACGTAATCCATAACAATGCAATTTCTATGGTATTGAATTCCACAATGGCTAAGCAACAAGTTGAAAACAGGGCTGTTGTTCATTTGGGTTTTGTTTACACACACAAAATTCCCACCCACCCATACTTTGAGGCAGCCAGCCAAGGCCCCAGAGGAGAAATGAAGGGATGGATGGGGTTTTTTTTTCCTTCTCCAAAGGGAATTTCTTCATCTCAGTGTAGTTAATTATGTTCAAACTACAAGTAAAATCATTACACTTCTGCAAAAATAAAAGTGTCTGTTCGCCACCTCTCTCATACTCGGTGTTTACGGTCTGGCTTCTGCTGCAGGATTTCCGTACATTTCCTCAAGGTGTGCCACTGAACTTCAGACACATTTCTAAACAGACATTCCGACACAAAGGAAGTCCTGAAGTTTTGCTGACCAACGTGCTTCACTGAGAGGGAACATTGGCGAGTGCCTGTTTAGCAGTGCGTGAACAATTAAGTAAATCACAGGAGCCTGAGAGCCTAACTGAGGCAAGATCCCTGTCATAGGTGCTCTGAAACACAAGCTAAAATAGCTAAAATATTAGTTTCATTGTAACCTAGGGGGTTCAGTAGCCAACCCATCAGCAATAACATCACTCCACACTTCCAGCTGGCAAAATGTATTCCAGTAAACTTGAACTAATAATTCATTGAAAAATAAATACTTTTAACACAGTGACATCCAAGAGAAAAGAAACAATGCAGAGAGATCCACAGTGACTGCAGTTATCAGCAAGTTTGATCTGCCAGGAGCCTCATTACGGGAGGGGTTTCAGTGAGTCAGAAGTGCTCAAAGATTGTCCACTTCTTGCTGAGGTAACTCACCATTTGGATGTAGCCTGTCATCCATGAGGGGGTGGCATGGCCTTGATGGATGTTCACCCTATGAAAAAACACTCACAGCATTTCAGCACCAGTGTAACATGAATAAATATCAAGTCCTACCTTCATTTTATTAAAGAAGCTCTAATCTGTGCGGGAATGTCAATGGTGCTGAAGATACGTTTCAGTCTCGGTAGGAAACATCTCCTGTGATAAGAGCAGGAGCAAAATGACAAGAATTGTCCTGACAGTGCTCAAGGGGGTGTGAATAACAAAGAGGAGGCAGAACCATGCAGACTGACTGCTCATCCCCTTCATTTGCTGTAACCAACTTTCTTCCTGACAAACTTCAGAGTCATAATTCAGTAATGCTGAAGTGAGTCATTCCAGAAATAGGCCCCAAGACAAGCCATCAACAAGCAAGGTGGAGGGACATACTCAGCTGCTCTAGACACACTGGGATGCAGTAGCTGAAATTAAGAACTGCATCAAGAGAGCAGGGAAAAGTTTAATGGAGACAGAAAGTGGTCCCAGGGAAGCAGCAGTCAGTTTATGCCAGACTCCTAGTACAATACATCAGAAAAGCTATACCAACGTCACTGTCAACTCTCAACAGTAATTTCAAAGGCTTGGATCAGCCTCTTCTTACAGAAAAAAAAAACAGGAATAAAGTACCCAGGTCTCAGCTCACTTCTGCAAGGACCCTCCATACACAAAGACAGTAGGGGTCCAACAGAGATGAAGAATCCATTGAGGCTGCCCACCACTGTAAAAAATACACACATAAGCTGCAATTGTTTGCAGATGCAAGTGACATACAGTGCTAAAATGTTCACCAGAAAATGTTTACTGTTAGTATCTCTACAGAGAATGCACCTAGTCTGGTTAAAAAAAAATATCCAAAAAGAAGGATTTTTAATCAATCAGCATTAAAGTTCATCAATTTTAATGCTAAAACACCTCATTATGAACCTGTGGTTTCAGTCCTGGTGGATGACAGGCCAGAAGATTTCACCCCAGGGCATTAGCTATGAAGCTTGGTTGGGTTACAGCAACTCTTCAGAAACTAACTCTGGATCCAGTGCATTTCAAGGCAAGACATGCAGGTCTAACAATTATCTGAAGGACTTTTTCCTAGCATGGATTTGAGTAATTCAGTCACCTTTCTCTGGTGCTTGCAATACGCTAGATTAAGTACTGCCATCAGAAGTCTTCTCGTACAAAGATATTTATAGATAAAGAAAAAACCCCAAACTTAAACGGAGATCAAAAAGCAGACTTGTTAAACTTTGTTGTAGGTTTTGAGGTTACCATAAGCAGCTCTACCTGCAAGGCCTGGGCTGGCACACACCATTGCTGTTTGTTGCACTACAGGAGCACCCACACAGCCTCAGTCTGGAGATGAGGATCCCACAGACATAACGTGCAGGGCCCTACAGCTCAGATACCAGTCACACTCAGAAGACAGGAGTCAGGGACTGCAAGGTAGCAGTAAGTAACTGAACATACAGATTATGGCAGGTAACCTCATCCCTCTCAATTTACCATGTTAAGTAGGTTTATATGTCCTTTTTCACCCGAATCTGATATCTGACCTGGCATCAAAACCTAGACAAAAACCTAGACATCAAATCCTAGACAAGCAAATGCCAGCAGCTGCCAGCCACCAAACAGAGCCCACATCAGCTGCCATTCTCCCAAGTCATAGTTGTGGCTCACAGCACACAAGGAAGTATGGAGAGACACAAAGGAGGTGGAGAGTGGGAAAGGATTAGGCAAGGGGTAAATTGCACCATTACCACAAGAGGGAAGCCTTCATTTAAGTTAAAAACTCCATCACAGACAATACAGTCAAGAACTTACATTAGTCTTCTATTTTAGGGTGTATTCAGTGAATCTATAACCACAGGAAGCAACAAATGAAGTCCCCGATGCTGTCTCTACTGATCAATTACCTTTGGAGCCAAGCAAGCTTCCTCACTAAAAAGAAAAAGAAAAAAAAATTGTAAAAACGAAAAGCCCACACTTTTTCAAGCCCTAACACACTAAAAACTTTGGGATTGATATTAACGGCACATAGGTACTACAGGGCAATCCACAAACTGCAGTGCATACTTTATCTTGCACAATTTCCACTGCCTTCCTGTTCAAGAGTTTCGATCTCACTTAGTGGATCGGGCCCAAAGGTGAAACAAGTGCTCCGGCAAGCAAAAGTGACCAAAAAGTGGTGAGACTAAAACAGGTGAGAAAATTCTGCTCAGCTCTACAGAGGATCTTTCTCTTCTTAATCCATCGAATGAGTTTTAAGTTGCCTTTATACCATACCTGACTCGCCCTAGTTTATTAAAAGAAGGCTAAAATCACACAAACTCCTGTGGGAAAAATGCCTTAAGTATTTTTATTTCTCAGTATCAGAAACCTGTGGTAATTCAAGAAACAAGAGAAAGAAAGAGGCGGCAGCATTCCTCTGGTCTGATAATTTCCTTGTTGTTTGAGCATTGTCACATCATTTCTTATTTCCCCTGCCCACCTAAAATAGAACTTTGCAAGATGTGAGCACACTGTAAAAGGAGTCTCGGGGAAAGATAAATTATAATGCTTCTCAGGCAGGATTATTTATTTTCTGGATACTTTTTGTTAATATTTCCTGCTACATGAGCTTGAACACTGAACTCAATTGCCACCACACAGTATGTGTTTCCTCAATTTTTATGGGTTTGTTTGTTTGTTTTGCTCAAGTGTCATTAACCAGATCTTGCATTGTGTTTCTGACTGGTGATCTGAACACAGTTCTTATTTCTTTTACCAGTTTTACATATTGTGATTCAGATTTGTATGCCTTGCAAGATAAACAAAACTGCACACTGGAGGCATTTTAGAGCAAAAACACAAACGGCTTTGCAAAATTAAGCTGAGATCAGGATACTAACAAAATCAGCTCTCCAGAGCATGGGTCAGCTTCCCAAAACAGTCTTTTTGAGAAAGCTTTGCTTCTGCTGGTGCTTGAAACAGAATTACTTCCTACAGCCCAGTGCTGTAAAACACAATTTTGCCTTGTAAGGGAAGGTAAGGTATTTCACAAAACAAGGTAAGCAAATAACTCTGTGGATCCAAAGGAGGCTCTCTTCCTCCTCCCAAGTGGGACAAGTAGCTTAACCCCAGCACGAAAAGTGGTGGAACCATCACTTGTGCAGGGGTATTCCCTCCAGGTCTACCTTTCCCAGTTCATCCAGAGCAGTGACTGAGCTGTCGTTAGTCCCCACTTAAGATGAGAGTTAACCAGATAAAGGCTGAAATTCAGTGATAAATTTCTGATGTTTAAGTGTCAGGAAAAACAGCTTCCCATTTGCAGCACAGATCAGCTAATAATTCAGAGGAGAGATTTGGCTGTCCCAAATGTGATGTCCACAACCACAATACTGTCAGTCAGTTTTCCAGGCCTGATGGTCATTATCACCCCAAGATTCTTAATTTCATGGGGTGACTACTCTCTAATTCACCTTTGAATGCAAGAGGTCTGGCTTGCACCAAATAACCCAGATCAAGAGTTAAGATCATAAAAGCTCATAATTTAGAGTGTTTATGACCCTGCAGAAGAAAAAGCAGAAATTTAACCTGCGCAGCCTCTCCGATCACTGTCCAACTGAAGTCAAAGCAAAGTTCTAACAAATTCTGTATTATTTTATCAAGCTCCACTGCTCCAAGCTAATTTAAACAGCCCCTTTATGTTTCAACAAAATATTGGAAATGATTGTAATGGTGTTCCTGAGGAAGCACATGACTTGAATTGCACGTGTGAGAATGTGTGCATATTCTGCAACACCAACAACAGGGTGAAAATAAACTGTTTTACCATGGGGAGGAGACTAGTTTAGTTCACTTACAAGTTATTAACTCTAGGGTTACAGAGTAACCCCCAATGAAGAGCACAAGATACCTGTTTTAATAGACAGCTGGCACAAGGCATTTGAGATATCACACTATTTTCCACAGAATACCAAATGAACATAAACCAAAATCAAAGCAAATGAGATTAGATAGGGCTAGAACAAGTTATGCACTACAGGAAAGCGTGTGAGTCCCCTAGTTCAAAGGAAGTCACACAATAATGTTTGTTTCTCTCCTACTCAACCTCTCTGGAGCACTTACTGCCTCTGTAGGAACAGCTGAGCCTAGCACCCCCTCCTCCCTCGATTCCCTCTCATCTTAGCTTGCTATATGCCTTGAGGAAGAAAAGCTGATAGATATCCACCCACACACTTCTTACGTCTCCCTTCTGCTTGGTTTCCTTCCCAGAAGGCCAAAAAGGACATGCTTCTTTCCCCATGGCACGCCAGCCAACCCTTCTGCAGCCACACAGAAGTTTCCTTTTTTATTCTTAAACTTCTGCAAGCCAGCTACAGCCAAACCACAACACAGCCCAGAGAGAAACCAGCTCAATGGTGGGAAACACTCTTTTTTTTTCTCCCCATGAATAAGTCACAGATAGCATCAAACTGAACAGACTAATGAAACATCCACATGTCTGTTTTGCTTCACTGACCTAATCTATTTGCTAAACACTTTGGGTTTTAGGGTATCAGAAAATCCCATAGTCAGTTGCTTGCTCAGTCTCACACAGCCAAGCTCTCCTTATCTAGCAGCTTTCCATGGAGCATTAAGTTAAGCAAGGCTCCCTGCACTCACCACAGAAGCTGCAGTTTTATTTATTCAGGAAATTTAAGTACATTTTTAAGGACACTGGCAACCAGGGCATTTTTCCCATTCCTAAAGGGAGCATAGAAGCAAAAATATGTCCAAGACAAAACCACACTGGATTCCAGCAGCTGGGGGAGTAAAGACCCCTCCATGCTCTTCTTGCTTGTATACCTCATTGCAAAGAACATATTAAAGGGGTGGGTGAGCTGACTCCAAGCCTTCTCTTTCCACCCACAGCTTTTGTTTCATTTGCCTCTGTTCGATCATTCATTCATGCTCCCTCAGCCACTCGCCCCCATCTATTCCTTGCTGACAGCCCAGCTGCACACACACATTCCCAATTACAGTAACAGCTTCTGTGTTCCAGTGCTGACAGAACAAGAGGGGCAGCGGGGAGAGAAGGCTCTGAGAGGCCTCAAGATGGACCGTCCCAGGTTTGCAGCACACACACAAGTAATGTGCCAGTGTTCAAGCTCACTCATGCAAAGCCACTGAAGCAGCCCCCAGGCAACTATTTGCAAGATCAAATTGTTGCTGATTTTAGATCCGAGGCAACACCGGTAACCATCAAACATGGAAAGTGGTGTTTTCAAAGAAATTGAAGGTGGCTAAGATGGAAGAGCCTGAACTTGAAGAGCTCAGCCTTAATAACCATGGAAAAGGCATCTCCCTGTTACACTCCCTGGGCTGGAGGTAACCCTGCTCATCCAGCAGACCCATCTTACAGGAATATTGTGAAAATCCACACCGTCCTTTCCAGAGAGAAAGGCAGCTGCCAGGTTCTCTGTGCTCAGCTGCAGCCAACTCTGCCCATGGCCTCACCAGCATCTCACAGAGCACAAGCCTTCCACTGCTGAGCCCAGAGAGCCACACTGAACAGCTCCTCCTAGGGCAGATTCATGCTGGTAGCACCTCCACTGCAGCTCCCTGGATTTCATTCAACAGCCCAAATTCACGAGCAAATACAGGCAAAGGGAGAATCACAGGAGGTTTGGGGTTGGAAGGGGTGTCTGGAGATCATCTAGTTCAACCCCACTGCTACACACCTACAGCAGGTTGCACAGGATCCCTTCAAGGGAGGTTTTGAATATCTCTGGAGAAGTAGACTCCACAAGCTCTATAAGGCAGCCTATTCCAGAGCTCTGTCACCAAAGCTTTTCCTCATATTCAGATGGAGCTTCCGGTGTTGTCACTTGACACTACTGAAAACATTCTTGCCCCATCCTCTTGACACCCACCCTTGGGATATTTGTATGCATTGATAAGATCCCCTCAGTCTTCTCTTCTCCAGGCTGAAAAAGCCCAGCACCTTCAGCCTTTCCTCATAAGAGATGCTCCAGTGATGTGATGCTTCAAATTCTAATCAGTCATGTGGTGCCTCACATCCTAATAGAGTCATTATTGAAGAAATTCAATACAGTAAAAATTTAGGAGAGAAAGTATTCATCTTTTACAGACACCGTTGGAACTGTGACACCCAGGCACATCTGGGCCCGCTCTTTTCTGCCTCATGTTTTTCTGGCAGCATTTTCCTCCTTTTCTCTCAGGCTTCAAGGCAAGCTTCAAGGCAGTACAGTTGTGCCTCACACAGCAAAGAATCCAGCCCATCCAGCAGTGAGCTGAAAGAACAGCCCTGCAAGGAGTATTTCAAGCTCTCAGAGACCCTCTTGGTGAACCTGAGCATTACCAGCACAACACGGTGTATGCAACAGCAAAGGAAAGACATGATGGGGCACAGACAAGGAGCTTAATAGCAGGAATGGCATCATGCCCTTACTTTATCTTCATTATTTGACAGTTCACCATCTCTTCAGGATGAAACCCACAATCTTACCAGCTGATGTGCTCAGCTGATTGCAGTGACACACATTAAATTCTCCAGCAACCAGAGTGTAATAGCCCTCATTGCTGCGACAGATTGAAAGTGCCATTTTAAATCTCTTTGATTTTCTCAGTAGATATGGGTTTCTGATGAATCATTATGTCTCAGTGTAGCAGAGGGGATGGGTTACAACCCAGCTAGATAACCAGCAGTGAACACAAAAGACTGTATAGCAACATGATATGCAAAGCATGGAAGAATAATGATCAAATGAAGGCTTTCAACCCCGAATGAATTAAACCAAGTTTCTAAATTACACAGAGCATTAAATAAGTATGCCAATTTCAAATGTGGTGAGTGCCTGCTAGGACTATATTGCAACATTTACTGTCACTTTTAAAGAAAGGAGGAGGGAAGGGAAGGATGATGCTGTTGCTGTCCAAGCCCCGGCTGAGACTTGGGCAGCAGGGTGCATTATGTGAGCACAGCAGCTGCTGTGTGTAGCTGAAGTCTGTACTGGGATTGCAAGATGCCACCTGGAATTTTTTCAGGGGGGCCACAGCCAGTGTAGCCACCACCACACTGCCACAGGTGCATGCACAGAACACCTTGGAAGATTTTGTCCTTGGAAGCAGTGCTCTCACAAGGACTGAGAATGTTAAGCTCAGAGACACACCCCGAATCCAAGCACTGCACTTGAAGTCCAGTGGACATGTCTGCCCTCTAAGTTGAGTGCTTTGGCATCACAGCAGCAATTCCAGCCCTCTAAGGCATGGAACTCTGGCTGTGCTGCAGGAAGGACTAAATGCCCACTTGTAAGGAATTAGGGATGCAACACCTACAAGCTCAGTTCTGAGGAGCTGACCATCATCAGGCCTACGGTCATTTGGAAATCCAACCCTCTCAGGTCTCTTCAGTAATCAGCTATTTTAAACTTCTAAAAGGCATAAAGCTGCTCAAATAGAAAGCCTGTACCTGCAAGGCTAAGACTTAAGAGCATTACAGCATATGCCAGATGTCTTGCCAAGAACAGAGAATACCAGAAAGCTTGAACCAAAAGTTAAAAGCTTCATTTTATGACTGTTCTACCTTAAATTGTTTACTAGGTGCTGAAATGTATGGCACCTTTTCAGCTCAACAGCTGGCTGTGTTGCAAGGATCACAGAATAAGCCAAGTTGGAAGGGACCCACAAGGATCATCAAGTCCAGCTCCTGGCCCTGCACTGGGCAGCCACAAGAGTCACACCCTGTGCCTGAGAGCATTGTCCAAATGCTTATTGAACTCTCCCAGGCTGGTGCTGTGACCACTGCCCTGAGGAGCCTGATCGAGTGCCCAACCACCCTCTGGGTGAAGTATCTTTTTCTAA
>VWZW01007353.1:206926-252165 GCA_013397115.1 Edolisoma coerulescens | reverse complement strand
TGGTGCTGTGACCACTGCCCTGAGGAGCCTGATCCAGTGCCCAACCACCCTCTGGGTGAAGAATCTTTTTCTAATATTCAACCTAGACCTCCCCTGACACAGCTTCAGGCCACTCTTGGGTCCTGTCACAGGGTGCCACAGAGAACAGACCATGTCTGCCTCTCCATTTCCCCTTTTGAGTATGTTGAAGACCACAAGGAGGTCTCTGCTCAGTCACCTCCTCTCCAGGCTGAAGAGACCAAGTGACCTCAGCCATTCCTCATAAGGCTTCCCCTCCAGACCCTTCACCATGCTCATGGCCCTTCTTTGGATGCTCCCTAACAGTTCAATGTCTTTTTTATATTGTGGCACCCAAAACCGCACACAGTATTTAAAATGAGGCCGCCCCAGTGCAGAGCAGAGCAGGACAATCCCCTCTCTTGCCCAGCTGGTGATGCTGTGCCTGAGGCACCCCAGAACACGGGTGGCCCTCCTGGCTGGATGGGTGAATTCATACCACCCACATCTGCTGCAAGCCTCCTGGAGTTTAATCTTTCACTGTGAAAGGCATCTAGCAAATATAAGGTATTTCTGAGAAGCAGCAGGGGAAGTTAGTAATGGGGGGAGCACTGTTCAGATGGTTTAAGATATTTAAATAAATGAGGCTTAAAAGCCATTCATTTTGAAACTACCCTTGCCAGTGATTAACATGTTGTAACAACTCAGCCTGGTGTTAATCTCTATGGGCAGACGAAGAAACATTAACCTAGACTGTTTGTTCATAATTTTTAAACTGAAATTTCATGAGATACTTTGGGATGCAGTAACCTCTAGAGGACCCCTGTAAATTAATTTTTTTTCAAATATCCACAACCTAAGGAGAGAGGCCTTTAAATTAGTACCTTGCATTAGATGAAATGGCTTCTCGTTGTGTTCACTGCAAAATGTGATTAGCCTGTGATGTGAAACATCAGCAGCTGTGCTAGAAAATTATTTTATAATAAATCATATTGTCAGAGACACCCTTTGCTTTCTCTGCCCTACATTCACACAACTGCATTGTAGTAAAACTAGCAGAGCCTTGCCTCATCAGAGGAGCCTGTGCCTTTGGAGGCCATGGTAAGGAATGTATCAGGATAATTCAGATATATGCAAGATTCAGGCAGGAGCTTGGGAGGAGAGGAGGAAGGAGGGAGTTTGAAAGTTTGGGGGGGTTTAAAGCACTAATATACAAGGAAGTGGAGTGCTTCAGCAGTGGGAGCAAACAATGGATGATGCAAGAAGTTCTCCCAGTCTTAAGGGCAGTAAACTAAAGCCCCCAAAATACTTGAATTATAAAGAAATGGAGAAGGCTTAGCTCAGCAGATATAACTGCACTTGTCAGTCCTAACACTAGATGTGAAAGTATAATTTATGGTTAACATTTCAGCTGATACATTCTTTGTTAGCCCCAGTATTCATCCAGATAATATATCTGCTCAACAGTCCTTTGTAATTTTGGCAAATCAGTTTTGATCAATGGCGTTCTTGCTAATAGCCCACTTCTTAATTGGCACGGCAGCACAGCTTCAGCTTCTTGTCAGGCTTGGGATGGAGAGCCCCTTCAGTTACAGCTCTTGGACAAAGTGCTTGCAATGCCTGCCTCGAATGCAAAGTGAAGAGTCGCTGCTTGTCCAGGTCCCATCTGCAGAGGCTGACACACACTTGACTCATCATCCCATCAACATGGGCAGAGCTAACTGGGCTATGTGGGGCAGCCTAGGAGTGCTGATTCCAGAGACCCAACGAGCTCAGCTAACTTCTGACCAGCACTGAGGTGTGATGTGTTGATAAACCAAGTCATGCAGTAAGGCTGGAATAAAGATGCTGACCAGCTCCAGGACTGAAGTGACAAGGCAACAAAATGCCAGGTGCATTTTTGTTTCCAGTCTGAGCAAACCATACATTCTCCAGGAGCTTGGATGACTAACTTGGAAGAAATACTTGGCAATCACTTTAAGTAGATCAGTGAGAGGGGTCTGCTGAATCTGCAATGCTTGCTAAAGCATCAACAAAAATCTTATGCTGAAGTAAGAAAATGATGGAGGATAAAGCTGAAAATACATTGTTATTGATAGAAAAAAAAATTAGTTGTTTCCTTTTCGGACAGCATGGTTGAAACCACCTCCACATACACAGTCTTCAAAATCTGTTGTTCTTTTCCATGTCTTTCATGTGCAAATGACTTGCACAATGGGCAGTTGTGAAAGACTGGGAAGGGTTTGCTACTCCTAAAATTAGAAAGTCAAGTAAGAAAGAATAACACCAGAATATATCTAAAGATACAGAAAGTATTAACTTGATATGCTTATCACCTATAACTTCAAAACACAAAAGAGTGAACCCAAAAGGCAAGCTTGATGGAAAGCAAATACGTATAAATTAGTCACTGCAAGTGTTGCTAAAAATACAGCTGATGCCAGGAATTCATCAATTTGAAAGCATATTTGACATGCATACATAGTAGGAATTACACATTCATAAACACACCTCAGGACATGCCTCAGCCACTGGACTTGGGGAAAAAAAACCATCTCTAATGAATGCTTATACCTATTTGCATCACAGTTCTTATGTTCCTGTCTATGCTTTAGAGCAACCGTGGGATCAGCCTGTGGTTGTCACCCCACCTCACAGAATGCTAATCCCCAGCTATCAGCAGGAAAAAGCCACTTATCTCAGTAACAGGGGCTGCTGTACTCTGCTCTCATTTTAGTCTGGAACCAGATGTAGACAAGAAAACAACTATAAGAAAGGAATTCCAAATCTTGTTTAAATCCAACCACAGGATTATTTATGATGTGCATCATGTTTCAGCCCGATTTCTTAAAGATAGGGGAAACAGCATTTGTAGATTATAGTAAAATTAGAAAGAAAGGAAAAAGAATGAAAGAAGAAAGTAACAAATGAAAACTGCAAGCCCCAGTACCAAATGCAAGCATTCAGATGCTCTTTTGAAATCCATTGGAAGGTCAGGAGTAGCAGGTGGCTTTGTTACTAGGGATCAGTGCTGGGAGAGGCATCTTGAAAACAGCAGGAACTTAAGCTCTCCTCCTGCCCCTGCTGAATTAGCAAAAGGAAACCAGCACTGCAGAAGCAGTGATTCACACTGGGCTCCAGGATGCCCTGCTCCACCCTTTGGAAAGAATGGATCAGCCACTCAGCTCTCAACAATAATCAAAGCAACTTTAAGGAAGCCAAAGAAAAGACTTAGTAGAACAGCACAAGCAGATCCCATTCAAAATAAGTGCAGATTTGCAAGGCTCCCTGCCCATTTCGCTTTATCGGTCAGAATATGCCTACGTTGGAATTTCTTTGCCATTTAATTTTATGGGTCATGCCCCAGAAGAAAACAGAATCAGAGAATTATTGCAGGGAAGTAAATTAATTACAAGTTACAAGGAGTACCTGCTAAGCATTAAGGCTTTTGTTTCTTCTGACTTGACTTTATGCATTTGTTGAGCAATGCACTCACACTCAGCCCTCCCTACCTGTTCTCCAGCATTATATGACCTCAGGAGGCTGTACTCATGCCACATCTCCCTTAGAGCTACACAAGTTTGGAAAAGGAATATTTACTGTAGGGTAAAAAAAAACATAGTTATGGTTGACAGATGTTCTTTTTGTTTTGACGTGCTTCATCTGGATCCCTCTTCCTTCCGCTAAAACAAAAGGAAACACTGTACTGTTTTCACTTCCAGAATAAAAGACAGCTCCAAATATCTGTTCTTTGTGAAAAAAACCTGTAATTTTCCTCCCTTTCAACTGCTATTAGAGCTTTACTAAGATTTGGGGTATTTAATAATCATGCTTAAAGATACATACACAAGAAGTTGACTGATCTTCTAAATAATCCATTACACATAGCACAGCACCAGGTTTGTGTAATTTATTGCAATAGGGAGGCATTGAAGAAATTCACTGTTTTACTCTACATCTCCAAATCATGCCTGCTCTGCCAAGAGGCCAACAAAATCTTCAATAGGAACTTAGGACAGATTAGTAAATCTTACCCTCTTTGTAATAGAGAGGCTGGCTGCTTGTGTACAAAAAATGCTACACTGCTTGTGTAAAAGTGCTTTCAGTACGAGTTGATGTGATTCATACCCATTTTGACACCCTTTGACAAGTGGGGGGTTTTTTAATTACAAAATATATATACAAAAGTGCAGCTCTGCTCCTATCATTTTTTTCATGTAAAAATATTTCACTATCCCATCCCCAAATTCTTCATTTTTTTGTTTCTTTCATGGAGCTTTTCCAACTAGATTAGTCTTGGCATACCTGCAAGCTCTGCTTTTTCATTTACCCCGATGTTACATTTATTATTCATATGTTACAGCAACACAATATTGAGAGCATGCTTTCCTTTTAAAAGGGTCTGTCAAGCACCAGCCAGTGCACACATGGAAGTGTCTGACTGGAGCCTTAATACCAATTGCCCCCATCTTACACTTAGAAC
Organism: Edolisoma coerulescens; assembly: GCA_013397115.1. Classification (NCBI taxonomy): domain Eukaryota; kingdom Metazoa; phylum Chordata; class Aves; order Passeriformes; family Campephagidae; genus Edolisoma; species Edolisoma coerulescens. The sequence continues at coordinate 247,685 of VWZW01007353.1, read as the reverse complement.
ATTCATTTGTAGTTGTGCAGACTGGCATAAAAACTTGCCTGTTTTTCTTTAATTTTACTGTTGTATATGAACAGTAAGGTATTGCTCTCTTTTACTTTTTTAAAGGAAGATGACAAGTTGTAGACATCTGCCTAATTACAATGGTAATTATTTATTTCAGCATAGGCACAAGACCATAAGGATATGGCCCTACCTAGTTTTATCTGTCTTGGAGGTTGCTTTTTTACCTAAGCAAGTGACTAAAATCTCAGGGTCATCCTGCAAGTGATGGAAGTACTCAATCCAAAACCAGTCATTTATACCATGGAGTGTTACTGCTGGGATTGGACTCCACTGAACAGAGCTGTACTTCCCGATCGTGACTGTCAGTGCCTGAAACAGTTTACAAGGGAGAGGGGAAGTGTTATCTCTGTGTTCACATAGCTCCTTCAGAGAAAGGTAACATGAGAACACTACATTTATTTACATTAACCAGAACATAGACTATGTCTGCAAATGAAGATGCAAACCCTCACAATGCATTACAAGTTTCATTGGTTAGAGGCTTAAGTCCACTTTCAATACGTATTTAATTCTGCTACTAGTTGTCTTATTTTCTTTAACCTCACAGTAGGAAGTAAGATTACAGCCGGCTTAAAATCAAGCACACCTAATGTCCCATTAGGAGAAATTTCAAACCCTCCGTGTTGGAAGAATAACTGATAACAAGTTTTTTCAATATCAAAATGCCTGTCTGGAAAAGAGGAAGATGCCTGTACTGTATGAATATGCCTCACTTGTTTGAGATTACAGCCTGCAGACCAGAGTGCAAGCTATGTCTCTTTTAGATTCACAGCCCCTCAGCCAAAGCCATGGCACTTGCTGTGTGCCAGCTTTTATCCAGCAGTAGCTGAGGAACAAGTGATCTTTCATTTGCCAAGCAGTAAAACCCACACAGAATAATTACTGAGCAACAGCCAACGTGCTGTAAATCAAAAGTTGTTGCAGAGCCACCCTCTCAGAGGCAGCAAATTTTCTGGTTTTGGATCAGAGATCTGGACTAGTCTGAATTTGGAGGAGACTACATGACGGTACAAGCACAGGTCTCAAAGAATGTGCCTTCTCCCTGCTTTCTAGGCACCTAGGGTGGATAGGAAGTTGGAATGAATAGTCTTAAATTATATTAAATCCCACTGTTCTTAGTGGCTCCCAGGCATTTGAGAACAATGTTGAGTTCTCGAGCACACAAATTTTCCCTTCTCCCCCAAGGGTTTTCTAAGCCTGTCTGCTCTAGTGGTAACAGAAACCACTGGAAAAGGCCAGGAAATGGCTGGGAAGGGGATGCCACAGGACAAGGCAGCTCCCAGACAAGTCTTCTTTTCCAGGATCTTCACTTTCATGTGAGCTTATCACTAAAGCCACTGAAAACAAAAGTATCCCACTAGACTGCAGCCTAGGACTCTGTTATCCACAGCCCTGCTGTAAGATTCTCAAGGAATAAGCCTTATTCCACAATCTGCTTTAAGCAACATGAGCCACAGCATTTAGTATCCTTTCAAAATTTTGGCCATCCAGTAGAAGACAATGGTTTGAAAAAGCAGCTAAATCCACATGGATGGCCCCAGTACTGTAAGAAAACAACCAATTCCTCAGTGGCATGTCACCTGGGATAGGTTCAGCAGGTTTGCTCATTCCTGTCCACACCCATCCCAGGAAAGAGCGTGGGCCTGTCTGCGGTGACACTCCTCCCCAGCCCTGCCCACACAGCCAAATACAAGTTATGGGATACAGCAAGTTACAACTGGCTTTTAACAAGTCCTTGTTAAGAGTCCCCATGCCAAACTTTCTTATTAAGAAAGATGCTGTACTTGATAAATTATTGTGTTCAGACCACTTAGAAATTGGAGAGGTGGATTGAGAGGTACTTCATAGTCACGATTTAGAGAGATCCTATCACCACAGGGTCTGAGTCATGCCAGGCAGGCATAGCAATGTGGCTACTGAATCCATATTCCTGTGGTGGTCAAAATGTCTAAATGTCTCTGCTATGAACCACACAGAGGCCACTGCTGCCATAAAAAGCCATATTAGTTTGTTCAACAGCCTTTATGTAAAGCTATAAAAGATAGAAGACTATTGCCTGCCAGAAGTTTTCCATCACCTCTTCCACAACCTGTGTACCCTGATCTGTACAACAGAACTTCTCCATCTTAAGAGCTGTAAAGGAAGTAAACCCATAACCGATATTAAATTAAAGTCTTCAACAAGTCCATTTATTTTTACAGGGAATGGCTTCACTTTGGTGTTTAAAAACTACCTGTGACTGAAAATGCCACTGTTTCCAGATAAACCAGTACTATTTTTCACAGACAAATTAACCTTCAGCCTAATGAAACTGAATCCACTGACACTGCTCTTCAGTGAGCCAAATTATTCCAAAAATTCATCTGCCTGTAACGAGCACTGACTAATGCCCTCTCAGTACAAAACAGAAGCTAACTTGCAGCAGATTTTACTTTGAAATCTCTTCTAATTTTGGCCAACTCAAGAATATTCAGATCAATGCACGGCATGTGCAAGCTCAGAGCACTGATATGCTCAGCCCCTTCGACAGTTTCAGCTTGGTATCGCACACACGTGGCTCACGTTCACTCCAGAGTGGTTATCCATTAAAATCATAAAGAACATTTCTCCTTGCACTTATTATTTAATTGGCCACATTTCTACAAGCATATGAAGAAAAGTTGATAGAACGCTCCAGATTTAAATAAAATTAATCAAAATGGTTTGGGGTCACTTAATCAGGATATACAACTATTTGCACAGTTAGTATTGCTTTTAAGAGCAGTTGTTCCATATTTGTCTTAAGAGTAATAAATTACAAGGTTCTTTCCTTGCCTTTGCAATCCAATTTCTTATTTTATCTCCTGACTTTTATTCTCTCTCCCACATGTTCCTCCCTTAATTACAACTTCAAACATTAGAGGGAAAAAACTGTCACAATGAATCAGATGGTTAGTCCATGAGGTGTGATATTCTATTTAATACTGATGTCAGACTGGCAGATCACTTGGAAACAACACTGCACTGCAAGCCAGCTGAAGAGAAATTCGTGTAAAGTCATGGAAAGTCTGCTCCTTTAGCTGATTCCATAGTGGATTTAACCAATGCAAACCAAAGGGAAGCCAAAGAGATGGCCTGCAGCAGTTGCAGCGCTTGGGTTTCAAACAGGTGTCATTTCCTATAGAAAAGGCACAGCAACTGGGTCTGCAGATCATGTCCAGGCACAAAATTCAGCTTTCTACCAATGCAAGGTACTTCCCCTACAGCATACTATTCTGCATGCTCAGGAAGAAACTAGAAAAATAATCGCATTTGTCCTAGCAGAGAGTGTTAATCCCTTGAGAATCACATTTACACTATCTTTTCAACTAGCTGCTTTTCAAGCAACAATGTCTCCTAACATTTCAGGGGTGCGAGAAGTTAAGCAACAGAGTTAAGGTAACCTAAAGGTCAGCAAGTCATGCTTGAAGTCACAAGTAGTGCCAGGTTTGATTTAATCCTAGGCTGAAAAAGCTCCCCAATTCCAAGTCTGCAAGCTTTGAGTTTAAGTAACTCCAGCCAGAAACTTCAGTTTAAATCTATTTCAGTGTTATCCAGTGTCAAAAGCTTCCCAAAAAGATTCACAGAGCTAGACTTTTCAGGTTGGTGTGTTTCATGAAGGAGTAAGTGTAGAACTACAGCCAGTATAAGGCTCCACAGTAACTCTCCCTTCAGTTTCTGACTTCACGCAAACTGGTCTTGCAAAATGCATATATTTTTTGGAAGGTAAATGCACATGTGAGAACCCTGAAGTGAATAAGACATAAGAGAACAAAGACACAGATAAGAATTCCTCACAGAGATGCAGCCAAGACAAATATTGAGTCTCACAGTTCATAATTCGGCAACCTCTTCTAAATGTCCTGTTGGATATTCGGTGTGATCTCTCAAAAGGGTTTTACATAAATTAGGCCTTAGTGCAGCATCAGGGAAAGCACCTGCAATCAGCAAGATGCTTCCACTCACTTCCATGAGAGCAAAATGAATTTTGAATAAGCCTTGTTTATCATACAGATACACACTGTTTACTTATTTAGAAGACTGTTCTCTCCTTCCTGCCTCGGTAGGTACTCAGCAATTGCCATGCTCCTTTTAATACAGTTGGAATATTTGAAGCATGAATCAGAAGGTAATACTGCACAAAGCATTTTGTTAGGTATTTTATGATAGATTACACTCATTAAACCTGTGATTACTATTTGTATTTATTGTGTTCCAAGGAAGGATTACAAAACCAGTCCTACAGACCTGCTAGAAGGCTTAATTGCACATTTGCTGTATTTGCACCAGAAATTAAAAAGCAGAAAGTTACATTCTTTAGGCAAAATTAAAGTTTGCCCACACATAAAGAAATTCTTTTTCTAGTTGCTGGATTTCCCCATACTTTATTATAGAGTCCTGATATATAAAAGGCTCTATTTCCATGCTCTACATGATGCTTCAGGGATTAGAAAAGGAGAAATAAATGCAGTTGCACAAAAGCTTAAAATTATTCACAGCAGTAATAGTCACTGGTAGTGGCACCTTTACTTATTTGAGCTGTCTTTTTTCATTTACTGATAGACTTGAGATCAAAGTCCAACTGGGTATTTCTACTAAGTTTTGGAAGTGTTGCATGGAATTATTTGGCTCCAATTAAACAAAAAAGTAAAACAGCTTGTTATCATGTGAAAAACTTAAAGGTGATGGCAGGATGGGGGCTGGAGAAAATACATTATAAAAAAAACCCCCACCAAACCCAACCTTTTCTCCAGTAGCTAACAATGTGTCTTTTACATGTCAGTAAGATTCAGGCATTGTCAGATTTCATCCTTTTGAAGGTTGGTGCTATTTATTCAGCACTTCAAAGGGATTTGACTTCGTTTCAGCCTCCAACTGTGATCTCTCATATACGTGGAAGAAAACCACTTCCGATTTGCAACAGATTTTAGGCTTTTCTCCCTATTACTGAGATCTTTCTATGTCATATGACAAGCATGGGAATGACCACACTAGAGAGACAGGGACCTATAAGACTCCACTGAAGGGAGCTCTTCAGCAAAAACGCTTGTATCACCATCATTTTTCCTGTATCAACTAACACAGCCCTAAAGCCATGCTCCGAGGAAACGACACAAAGATGTTTCTAGGGAACCTGCATGGGCAACACCAAACCCAAGTCTTCATAACAAACTGTGCAGTATGTATGCACTGAGCATCTGCAGCCTACCAAATGCAGAAGTATTTTTCCTGACATATCTAGCCATTGTTTTAATTGCTGGCAAATTCCCTGTCAAAACTCTGTAAGCTGGTGCGAATTATGACAACTAATCCATTTCCAGTTGTTTCCAAAGGATATTTTTCAATAGGGTATTAACAGGAACTCATCACACATGTGATGATAATTAATGTCTTTTTCTGTATGTGACTTCCTTTTGAAGTGAGGGAGACAGAAGGTGGAATCTGACAAGGGAAAAATGAAAGCTGCCTTTATGTGATAGCCATATGGAGACAGCAGTCCAACAAGGGGGAAAAAGACCACTGGTCTCATCTCACAAAATCCCTCTGCCTCAGTTTATGAAACACACACTTAGGACTAAGAATTGGGGTGATGCAATCGAGCGTGTTACTCTTCTCCAATACAGGCAGTATTTGTAGGAGGGATCCTGCACAAAACCTCAGAGCTGCTTGGGCCCAAGGTGGATTTAAGCCATGTGAGGAGCCCTCTCTCCCCTAAGCCCATAATTTTGCACGGTTTCATAATCAACGTTACTTTTCTGTTAAAAAAAAAAACCCACCTCATACAGAAATCCAAAATGGGCAAACATTACAGACATGAACCAGGCATTTCAGTGGCAATTCTCCCATGAAATCATCAGCTGAGTTGCCAGCAGCACTAAAGGCAATGAAAACACTACAACTATTAGAAAAGCATCAACTGATCTGTAACACAGACAAGCATTATTCCTTGTTCGCAACAAAGATGAGAAAATTGCAAAGAAAATGGAGTTTGAGGCTAGGAAACTAGTTTCTCCAGCTGCTATATCAGTCAGCAAGATCAGAAAGGCCTCACTCACAGTTGATAATAGCTCTTTTCCTCTTGACATTCCTTGGAAACCACAACTAAAATGGCCAACTGTGGGAGGAAAAATAAATTCACTATATTGTTCATTATTTCCTATATTATTGAGCTAGAGGATGTCTCATGAGCAAGGAATTTTTACCTTTATAGAATCCATCCAAGTTTTTCAAGACCATACTGAGAGTTCTATTTCTGAGTTTGCCATCATAAGCAAAATTTACATTTCATATTTTTCCCTTCTTGTTACTGGGTTAAAGGGAACACTAAGACAGGACTTGCCTTTAAAAACACCCCTTGATTTTTGTGAAGAATGTGTGTGTGATCCTGTCCAGCAGCAGCTTTGGGAAAGAAACCTCGAATAGAAGAAATCTCCAAGATGCTCCAGTAGTTTCCCTTTCCATACCACAAACAAGGACTTTGAGAGCTTCAGCTGGCACAAAGAACTCACAGCATTTACAGTACTGACACAGATATTCCCATGGTGGATGAAGTTTTTTTAATCTCAATTTCAGGCAGAAAGTATGTCATTCAATTTGAAGAGTAAACAGGGTAAGAATGGCACTGTTGACTTAACCAAAATGTTTTGCACCAACACTGAGATCAAACAGTTCCCACAAAGGGAAGAGACTAATAAATAGCCAAGACCCTCCAATTTGTTTTACCAAAGGGGCAAGTGACATTAGAAGCTCAAGGATATGCAAATGTAAAGTTACAGTACGTATGTCTTCAACAAGAGACTTGCCATTTCAATTTCCACTGCTCCCATTTATTTTGCAAACATTCAGTACAGCTCTGGAAGATTTTTTTAATAGGAAAAAGAAAGGGAGGTGGCAGTATTTATTTTTTCAGGCTTAAGTACAACATTTATGTAATAGGGCTAGGCTTGAACACATCCTCAACCCTTTCTGTAGGAAAGCATAGTTGCATCCTGTTGCTAAGGCAGGACAGAGGAGCTGTCATTTCTTACCAGAAAACAGCCTAAGCAACCATCAGCAAACTGGCAGTCAAATCTAGCTCTGCTTTAAGCCTCCAGACTCCATACTGTTTCTCCAACTTTCTGTCCCCGAAATCACCTGCTGTAGGCTTTAAACAACTTTGAGCTCTCAGCTGGGAGCAGTATGGTCTAATGTCGTCTGCTCTATTTCAGTCCAGGCTGCCTGTTCAGGTCCTTTATCACCAATATCCCAGTGCACACGTCTTTGCTGGGATCTGAGCTTTCTGGTTTATTCCACAGCTCAGCCATTCCTGCCCTATCCACTGCTGTGTGACTCAGCAATCATTTCCCCCACACCTGCAATCCCTCTCCAGCATTTAGCACCTTGGCTCAGTGCTCAGAAGCTGCTCTGACCCGCAGCCCACACAGGCAGGTACTGCTGCCAAGGGCCTGAATAGCCCAATTATTCCAGTCTGCAGGCACCAACAGCCACTATTGGAGACGGGACTTCCAACTTTTTTAACTTAAAAGGGCATGACCAAGGCCTGATCTACTCTATGAAAAGGAAGTGTTCAAGGAAGCAAATAGAAAGTGCCATAGGGAATATACCCTATATAATCTTACAACACTTAGAGGAATTACACTGATCCCAGCCTTCACGTTAAGTCTGTGTATTTTTGATAAAAGGAGATTTTTAGCTTGGCTGGATTCAGCTGTGAAATATAAGGTCTTGCTAAAAAGGAATATTAGCTCATTTACCCTGACCATAATATGAACCAAATCATCAATCGGACTTGGATCTAGATAGACAGGACATCCTTCCAATTTTGCAAAGCCAGTTAGGATGCCTGCATTTGTCTGTGCAGGTTAAGAGACATTCTGTGTTCTTTATCTCTTCTTTGAAAGAATAAAAAGAATTTAAAAACTCAGCCTACGCTAAGCAGTTTACTTTCGTGACTAGATAGATGCCACCCTGTCATCTTGGATCTTAGTGTCTGGAATAGAGAAGACACTTCTAGTTAGTTTGCCAGACAAATTAATGTTAATAGCAGCAGTCAGCCATGCTAAATCTTACTCCTGGGGGAAAGAACCAGGATCTGGTTGCAACTGCTCACCAAAGTAAGAAACATTGAGTTCTGACTTTCAGAACTGTGCCATATCTGGGGAGGGGAATTTCCTGGCTGGGGTAGCTAGGGAGAGCTATAAAAAGTCAGGTTTATGAATGTCAACAGACAGGGTTTTGATACCAGCTAGCAGAAACACAGAAGGGCAGAATTATGAAAGTACTCAGGATCCTTTATAATACCTTTCCTTACTACCACTCACCCCCTTGTTCCTATTGGCTTCCAGCTTATTGCACATTGTTTTGCCATTTCCAAGTCTATACACAGAGGGCTCAAAATTTTATCTCTTTTCTTATAACCTGAGAAACTTCCCTGAAACTTGCCTGCCAACAAGACAGAAGCAAAGCAGTGTTTTGCCTCCAAGGTTTGAAGCATTTTGGCTTGATTTGTGTATTTTTTGAAGAACAGACAGCAAGCAGCTCTGCTGCCACTCTTATGAGTCACAAATTGCCTCCCCAGGAGCTGGCCTCAGTGTTGTCAGGCCTGGGGTCAAGAGCAGATCTGAGGCAAGTTGACAGTGACATGCTTTTATTTCTGTGGCAATAGCAGAGTGGCAACTTGATCTCACCCAAGATGGCTATTCATTTTCTAAGTGTTTTATGAATTTTAACAGTTTGCAATGCTCTAAACTGATGCATGAGATGGACCATTATTCCTTTATTGCCATTTCAGGGAGGCAGAGAAAATTAAGGGAGACGACAGACTTAAGTGTTCTACACAAAACCACAGCAGTGCCTGAACTCAGACCCAACTTGTAAACCTCATACTGCCTTTGTCTGAAAGTCAGCAAACGTGCAGGTGGGATCACATGCCATCACATGGACTCACCAGCGCGATTTGGGGACTATTGTAGCCAAATTTGTATTGACTTATACCCAATTTAACCCGATACTGGCTGCATTATCACATGAATACAGTCAGTCTTGTTACAGGCACGTGCTGCTGCAGACCCAGGAAACTTTGGCATCTCTGTACTATGTTCCCCAGGCTTCCAGTAAAGAATTACTACAAACCAAGCCATATGTTTCTTTATCTGCAGTGTCAGCAAGTCACAGGGTCTTACTCCTCTTTGATGTCTTATGCTCCAAGGGTGAAAACAGAAAACATTTGAAATAATTAAACATTACACATAGTTTTCTGCATTACGGCCACTATAACATAGATATATTTATGAATTTTGCTCATACCACCCCTGGAGCGGTAGGAAATTTTCAGCTTACAGATCAAAAACACAAGCAGAGAGCTATCAACAGTTCTTGCTTCTCCCATCTTAAATACAGTATCTTCCTTACTATTCATTCTATTTGTTAATTAGTTTTCAGTGATTTCCTGCCCCACCCCCAGTCCAGCCAACAGTGAACAGAGAGGAAGTGATGAAAGTTTTTTTCCTAAACCTCTCTCCAGGAAATTACATTCACATACATTAAAGTTAAGCAAATACACTAACATTTAAAAGGGATTCAACTGTTTAAGCTGGCAAGCATCCTTGAATGTCCCCAGACTCCAGTGGTTTCACTCCCCACAGTAAACACTCAAAGGTGCCACCCTCACGACAGAATCGCAGAATCATCCAGGTGGAAAAGACCTCCAAGATCAAGTCCAAATCTTGACTAATCACCACCATGTCAACTAGACAATAGGACTAAGTGCCACATTCAGTCATTTCTTGAACATCTCCAGGGATGGTGACTCCACCATCTTCCTAGGCAGTGCATTCCAATGTTTAACAACCCTTTCTGTGAAGAAATTTCTTCTGATGTCCAGCCTGAACCTCCTCTAGCATAGCTTGAGACTATGTCCTTTCATCCTGTCACTGGCAGTCAATCAACCCAGCCAGTCCAGATCTTTCTGCAGCATTGAAACAAATAATAAAAAAAAACCAAAACCAAAACCAAACAAACAAAACAACAAAACAAAAAACCAAAGTAAAAAACCCCAAAACAATCTGGATGCCTAACAGGACACAACCACATAAAAGAAAAATAATGACGTCTTCATAAAACTTCGTTATGCTCAAATTAAAGCAACCAAAAACTCATTAACAGTTCTCAGAAATCACAGTTCAAGCACTCTTAAAAATAACAAGCCCCAGAACAGAACGAAGACAGGAAATTATAAGCTATAAACAATTGCTTTTAATTAGCCCAGACAGAGGAGCATTACAACCCCACTATTTCACTTACCCCATTCCTGAGACAGCTCCAGAGGCAGGGCATGTTGTGTTACACCTGCCTACTCTGCTGAGCAACCCTCTGGCATTAGCACAGCCATGGCAAGAGGGCAACACACTTGGATTCAGGCACTCAACCTCATCTTGGGTTCAGCTGTACACTGATGCACAGCTGAACATGTGGACCTGGAGAAATACAAGTGACCTGCAGCTGCTTCCCCCACCATGATTTTTATGGTGCTCACAAATTACACCCCACAGCAATCACATAACTTGCAGGTCTATTTGCAAAAATTCAGAGCAATGTTGTATAAAGGCTGTGTTTCAGGATTCCCTTAGAAACACTACACGCAGAAGCTACTACTCTCATATACTTGCTCCTGAAGCAACCTGCCACCAGTCCCTTTGCCTCACACTTCACTTGGGTTTTCCACATGCTGAGCTAGAGCACAGCTCTCCAGCCAGCATCCTCAGCACTTCAGAAAAGCAGCAGCACCCAGTGCAGGTTCAAAAAAGCAAACAATCACAACACTGCTCCACACCAACCACAGTGGCAGAGGCTCTCCAGGTTCCCTACCTCACTGTTTCCAGCAACACCACCTTCTTACCTCCTTCTCAGCTCAAATATACACTGAAGTCCAAAGCAGTTCAACCTCCTCTCCAAGGTCTTCTATTGTGATGCAGATTCCAGTCACTTTCTTTTCAAAGCCGGGTGTTCTGTTTCCTCGAAAGCCTTCGGGTAGCAAAGTCTCTTTTTGGCTCACATTTAATCCCAGCAGAAGCATGAGTGGTAGTAAGATGCCAGTAAAGCCCAGGAGGAACCATCTGCTCTATTATAAACATCCTTAAGAGTGCTTCTTTAATCCACTTATGGTGCATCTTCATCAAATCTTTAAAGTCTTACAGCAGGTTGTTTCCTGGCCCTGCAAAAAGCCTCGCTCAGCCCTGCTAGAGAAGCTGTGAAGTCAATTACCACAGCTGATGGCTTCATGCACACCACCTGGGCTGGGGCATGGCCTGGCATATGCTGCCCTCCGCAGCACTGGGAGCCTCTTCTCTTGGGGTGTTGGTCCCATCTGCAGCCCATACTACAGCACCGATACACGGACTTACCTCACCTTGCTGATACATCCCGACATGGTCAGTCTTCCATGTGCCCAAGCCCGTATCTTTCCCACACAACAGGGGATCTTTTGTGCAACTATCTTTCAATTCTTTATAGCGTGTGCTTCAAATCCGTGTGGGGCTACCAGAAATCAGAGGGCAGGCAGGACAAGCTGAGGTCACCTACCTATTCTACTTCCCCTTTGCCAGACTATATAAAGTATCAGCAATTTTCCTATTTTTCTTTTCCCAAGACATCATCTGTCCCCCACATTACCCAGCCCTGCTTTCTCAGTATACCTGCCCCCAAATCCACCAGCTGACTCTTCTTAAGGAGTACTTCCCTCCTCTCAGAAGCCCACTGCCGGCCCAAGCTTTTCCTTCTCTTCATTATTTAGTTTCTCAGGAGCTGGCAGCCTTCAGTTTTCAGTCATAGGATCATTTAGGATGGAAAAGACTTCTAAGATCATCAAGTCCAACTATTCACCTAACACTGCCAGGTTCACCACTAAACCATGTCCCCAGGCACCTCCCCCTCAATTCCCTTCACAACAGCAACCGTAGGTGCTCTGCCATTCCCTTCCCATATTGACATTTCATCTTCTTCCCATCCTTGTACCCGGTGCTGGGGACTTCACCTTTCAGACTGCGGCTTGAGCCTGTTATTTCCAGGAGCCACATCATGATTCCTGTTTACACACACAGTGATGAGTTCGTCCTCAGATGATCAGCTGAGCAGGCCTGTCTCTCCATCGCCCTTAGTGAAGACTGAACAGCGCCAGAGGGGCTAGTGCCTTCCATATGCTCCCATCCTTGACTGAGTTTTTTTTAAAACTGATTATTCTTGTTTAGAGTATAAAACTACAACATTTTGTAACTTTAAAAAGGAAGTCACTGTTCACCACACAAGGGGAAAGCTCTCTTTGAACTATCTTTCACTTCACAAGCCACAAATCATAATGTGTCCATGACATTAATTACAGCATTTAGTGTAGAATTCAATTAATGTAAATAAAAGTAATTACAATAATTATTGCTACTGTGGTGCAATTCTATTACTAATTGTGCCCTCTCAAATTATGATCGCCCTGACTTGCATTTCTGGTATCAGCTATGTCTTTATACAATCCCTACCCGTCTTCCCCTTCAAAGGGAAAAAGACCAAGAAGTTTCCTCCCTCACACTCAGCATTCCATCACCTACCAGCAATCTAACCAAGCTGTTCTGACCTGTTAGTACAGATATACTAACCTTGTTAGGTTTAGTTGTTCGGGAGACAAATAGAGCAGATATAGCTGGGGACAAAGCAGAATTTGTACCTCATGGAGTGCCTTCTATTATGTAGTTACAGATCACATTTTTCTACCAATACCAGTATTTTCAAGTTTCTTGTAACCTGCAACCTGGGATGCAGTTTCACTTCAAAAATACAAAAGAATAATGCTTCCTGAGCCCTCTAGGCTGGGAACTCTGCAGGTATTTCACACCCACACAGGAGAAGTAATTACCAGTCAAATGTGGTTACAGCTCCAATTATTGCTCTATAACTATGTTTGTACCTATGTTTGTTTCTAAATCACAAGGCAAATATGCACTGGAGAGGAAATCACAGTCCCTGGTACACCACTTGCCTGAAGCAAACAGTTACACATCTACCCTTGCTAGGAAGCCACTTTCCTTCCAGTGGAAATAAGAGTGGACACAAAAGATGAGAGGGTGGAGAAATGATGTTACTTACGTGGGTGACACCTCAATACAGCATCAAGATCTGGACACCCACCCAGCTGACAGATAAGAAGTGCTCTGAAGCTGCACTGCTGAGATCTGCATCATAAACAGACTGACACCTCTCTGTTGTGTTTTACTGTGAGCTTTCTCCTCAGCATGGCTAAGCAGACTGGGAAATAGGATGTTAGTCAAGCAGTGAGGCTGCAACCCAGCAAGGGATCAGAAAGTCTTCAAGAACTGATGGCATATAAGTGTTGTAGAGAGCACATTGAAGCAGTTACATTATGGTGCTCCAAGTGCCAAAGGTTATAATTTTTCAGATGAAATGTAAAATGCTTGCTGTGACCATTGTCAGCTTTTCAGAAGTCAGAAGCTTTACTTCCAGTGACCCAGTAAAAGTTCCTTGTGTCATCCATTTTTTACTGTTTTTGTAGGATTGTTTCGTACTATCTTGTAGCTGCATTTTGTGCGTTCTATGATTAAAAAAAAAGAAAGAAAAGCCGAAAAGATGAGCATGCAAAACTGCAGAGTGAGGATGTTGGTCTATGGCAGTTTTTATCCCAAATGTGTTAGAATAAAGTTATGACAGAACAAGTTTGTAGTTGTAAATATACATTTAAGACAGAAAATCCTGTGCCTCGAACTCACTATGCAAGTATATATCAGTATCGCTTCATGGAAATACACCATCACTGTGTCACAAATAGCTACTGTAATTTCGTGACAGAGTAGGGCTTTCTTATTAGGATTGACTGCCTTATCAATGTGGCTGTCCTTCCTGCTCACACTATGGATGAACACACACTGCTGGGTTTATCCGAGCTCGTACAGATCTCTCCCAACACAACCCTTCACTGTGTGGCACAGACAATCCATTCAACCCATTCCACCACTCAAGGAAGAGGTTACACACAGGGCAAGCCCAACTGTACCATGCTGGTTCCCAAGCTCACAAAACAATCTTGGCAGAGGGTAGTTCAAATATAAAATATCATGTGTATGGTATATTTAGAAATCAGCTCTATGCTGCCTGCATACCCAAAGCACTCCCTGAAGTATAGAAGAAATTTGTTACAAATACTTCAGTGAACAAGGCCCTTTGTTGTTATCAAAGGAAGTCATTCATTTAAGCTGCTACTTGATTTTTCTTTATGGTAAGACAAGCAATCGTAGATTTAGCTATGACTGGAAGAGCAATAAAAATAATAATTAAAGAAGAGTAATTTTTATGGACTTCTTTTCTGAAAAATAAAAGAGGGTCAGAGAACCTCATCTAATTCCTTGCCAATTCATAAAAGCTGTATCTTTGATTTCTCTAATATACCAATGCAATGAAAAGTTAACAAATCTCTACTGAAAGAGGACAATTCCTCTGCTGGCACAGAGAAATACGCTCTTTAATACATCACCATTCATCACGATTGAAGAGGTTTTTTGCACTTGGGTCTGCTGTTTGTAAAAGGAGTTTTAAAATCACATCATAACTTACTTCTAATGAACACTTACTCATTTGAAATCACTACCAAGATTTTTCAAGCAAAAGGGCATCTGTATTATCTTACTAACAGCTTATTAAAATGGTCAAGAGCTTCCTGTAGAATAGAAGTTACAGAAAATAAGTGAGGAAGAGAGACACTGGGCTAAACCTTACAAGAGTTAACTAAATTTCAGTACATGAAAGACATTATTTCAAAATCTTCTCAGCACCACACACAAATAGGATTCCCTCAAAACTAAATGTTCTAAAATAAGTTTTCATTTGCAAGTCATTGCAAGGACAAAAAGATCTACAGATCAGTGACATAGCAATAATGTTTTTTGTCTTACAGAAACAACTTGGAAATTATTTACCTTCCTACAGTCAGTTTTTTATTGTTTTATTTACCGTGAGACAAGCACTTCATTAGCTATCACCCATGAACTGGAAAAGTGCATTTTAGTGCAGCTTCTGTATCCTTTGGCCAATGCCATCAAAGCCATTTTGTATTCTCTAGCTAACTAATTCTGCTTGACTCATATAACCTCATTTTATGTTTCTTCTAATTAGATTGGTTTTCTTCTCTCTTCAGCACTAGGGGAGTGCTGCTGCACGTCTTCTTCTCAAGAACCAGCCCAGCCAGAGACAACTGCCTCTGTTTCTCCAACTGACTAAGGCTAGCTGGATACAAATAAATTTTCTTCTTTTCTTTGGTTATCTACACCACTACTGTTCTACATGAGAAAATACCTGGTATAATAACGAAATGCTTTTATTGAACAGGATTACTAGTTATTATTATTTTCATTTTCATAACTCAGGCATTGCCAAGACCAACTCCACAAAACACCACGAGGCTAATTTTGGCAACTTCATGGGTCTTGTTGTAATATAAAAGACTGAAGATAGCCAGAAAGCAGTAGGAAATGAACAACTATCCATGGAGGTAGTCAATATAAGGAAGAATGTTTAAATTTTTTGTCCTCAGAGTCAGAAACTATTATTTCTCTAAAGGAAATCAAATTGGGATCCTCCGAATCCTTCACAGTGCTTTCACCCAGAGCAGCAGTTAATAGCTGTATTATGGAGAATTACATTATTGCCTAAATTCATAAATTCAAGCCACATCTTCCTTGCGGTTCACTTCCTATGACATTCTGTATCTCCTGTTTTTACCTCAAACATTACTGTAGCACTTACCTTTAAAATGGAAGAAGATGCAGAAACTGTGGAGCGTATTTAAATCAGAATAAAGCATTATGATCCTAATATCTACCACAACACATGAAATTACATTATCTTCTTCAAAAGCAGTGTAATAAGGAAAAAAAAAGAAAAGGAGACAATATATTGGGTACAAAAGAAGTGTAGTAGGGGTTAAACCCCCAAAACAGAATGTAACATTGCCTTTGACAGGTGCATTACATCTACTGCCAGTAGATTTATGGCCTTCTCTCTGGTCTTCATTCCAGCAACCGTTGTCAGCTTGACACACCTGTACATTTTGAATTGAACTGCAAGACAAGGAGATGAGTTTCTTCTCAGATTGTACAGGGATAACTTGTGCATCAAGTGTTGTAAGAGCTGTTAAGGCACTTACAGCATTCCTGGAAAGTATGGGGTATTACAGTAAAATAAAAGTAAAGAGCTGCACTAGGCATTTGGTGTGTATGTGTATATGAAATTGTTTGCTGGCACCCACCAATCTATAGAGTAACAGCCTGCAGAAGGAAAACCAAGTCAGTGCCCTGCTCTGCAAACCCTGGAAATCATTGGGAGTCCAAGAATTGGAATAGATGTATTTTCGATGTACTGGACAAGGATAATAGCAAAGATGTACAGACAAACCTGCCGACACAGAAATCAAAAAGCTTTCTTATGTACTAAATATCCCACTAGCAGAAAAGGCAATTTGATTTGTGACTAAAGAACTGAGCTCAAAATCAGACTTTGCTCCATCTCTAGTCTGCTCTGTGGTCTAAAAGTAGACTATTCCAATGACTCGCTTGTCTCAGTTTTTCCTCCTTAGGGAATTAGCAAAAATCAAGTCTCCTTTGCAAATGTTTGGATTTAAAGATGAAAAGTACCATTCAGTCATATTATTAAAATAATCTGATGAACTAGGAATGGTCACATTATTTTAGGAAGTCTATGAACATTCATAGTTATTATAGCACATTATTGTCATACACAAAAATAACATTTACAAACAGCTTATATCCAAGAAATCAACAAAGAAAGAATTAAAGCAAAGACATGGAGTGGGTGGGCTCTTTTTCACAGAAAGTTACAGGGCACAGAATGACTAATAAATGCTTTTTCCATACAGCAAGTATCATTGGCTACTATATTTACATTTTAACATTTACAACATATTTTAAAGTATTATTTACAACTCCTGTGCAGTTTGCCTTACAGCTTTTATTAAACAAACACTCAGAGAAGTCACTTTTTTCTAAGGTAATTACAGATAAGATTCAAATAAAATATTAAAATAAATACTTTACCTGGTAGAAAAAAATATTTTAACAGAGAATTAAAAATAAAATCTTTGTACCTTCCTACAGCAAAGAAGTACATCAAAAAACAGTATCTCCTTTGAAGCTGTAAAACTTGCTTAAAGATCAATGAAAAAAGTAAATTAATAGAGAAAAAAACCACTTCCTTCAAAGCAAAGTGGTGATTGAAATGGAATATTTTTTTATGAATTTCCTTGCGCTCATCTTACAACAGAGGAGTTATGAGTAGATGAATTGTTTATTTCAGAAGAACTTATACATATAAGCATGATTTTATAAAGTTCGCACACAACAGACTGTGATAAGAATTTGTATATTTTATTATCACTTACTTCCACCCAACTGCACACAAAGAAATCATTCAAATTATGAAGAAAACATACTGGAATGTTGATTTTAGCAGGGTTTTTTTTTCTAAATTCCCCATTGTAAGACTAAAATACTGATTTTTAAAGGGGATACTTGTGAAACTTAAGTAAAAAGTATTATTTTCATAGAACACACAATGCTTGAACATTTTTAAAGTACTCAATCTTTCTAAAGTATTATGGAGTTGAGAAACAGTCATAAATTTAACACAGGTTCCCTCTAATTAAAAAAAGTGGTTCTCAAAATAAATCAACAATTCCCTAGTGCACTTATAAAGAGAAAAGATCAAAAGCAGGAACTGGTATCTTTCCTTCCAGTGTTAATTAGTAATTAAAAATCTTAGCTTCATTAGTACCTACTCTGAAATGGTTTGATTTTTTTTTCTTTTTTGGTGGGGAATTGGGATGTTACACAGAAATATCCTGCAACAAATGGCATGAAAATTAACTAGTTTTGAAACTGCTTGCCTTCATCACAGTTAAAAAGAGGATATGAAACTGTACTGTTTTCTTTTAAATACACATCTTCCTTGTAGACCTCAGCTTTCAGTTGGTCTTGAGTTGCATGTAGTTGCATGTATTGCATAATTCTACTGGCCAAGTTACACCCTTTCTCTATGACAGTTCAGATATGTCTGATAATTTTAAGTAGAAATAAAAATATTAGCATAATTTTTTTGGCATCGTACAGAAGCTGACAGCCTCTACTCTTTGGATCAACAGCAAGTCCTAAAGAAGAATTTCCTGTATTTGGGGCAAGAGGGACAGGACAGGCCTTGCCACTGTTTCAAAACCGAGTAGATTAAATGAATGTCCCTGTGGGGATTTCAAGTGTCTTCCTTTTGCAATTTCCTTGATGTCTTCGATGCTGATTCCGTTTTCACAGCTCGATATTTCCTGCATACAAGGTAATCATCAGGATAGCAGTAAACCCTGTTAGTAAACCAGCATTCTGAATAAGGAAGAACGTAAGATCCGTCTTCCTTCCCGTTACTTTCTCCCGCAGCATGTCATTCATCTCTGGGAACTGAAAAAAGGGATATTTTTAGGTAAGTGTTGCCATCTCGTGGTAGCATGCTTAATTTAAGGCATTAAGAACTGCATCATATTGCTGCTCTGGACTGAATATCAGAGGGTGAAGGCAGCCACAGGAGAAAGTCACCCTAATTCCCCTGAAAAAACACTCCACCAAGGGTAGTAAGATGAAATGGTGTTTTCTTCCTCTCTACTGTGACTTCATCTGTTGTGTCTCACGCAAATTTTCCCTTTTTGATTCCAGCAGCCTCCCAGGTTCCAATTGTTGGTCCATGTGTTGCTAAGAGCAGCTGCCCTTGTATTGCTAAATGTTGTGTTTCTTCCTTCACTGGTATAAACAGAGAAATCCTTGTTTGGGAAATGTAAGATTAGGATTCTTCTGCTTTATCTAAAGGCAAATGGAGTGAAGATGAAAACATGGACAAACCCTCAGAAATCAGAAACCTTTTACGTGTGGAAGGTCTGGTGGGCTCGTGAGGTCAAGCAAGGAAGAAGAGGAAGATGACTGGGGTGAAACTGGTGGTAACACATGCAATATGACATTACAGTGCAGTGAAGGGGTTCTCCACTCCATAACACACAGCTTAATGGTTAACACAAGAGCAAAGGGTGATTGATCCACTGCTAACTGCAGAAAAAAAGACACTTCCTCTGGAGCCAGAGGAGGTGATGGCAGAAGAGCACAGGCATGAAGTTCCCTGCATGGGATGATTGAGGGTATGTGTTTGCTGCAGGTAAAGTCAACTAGAGTGGCTTTTGAGAAACAAGCCTTAAAGTATTCCCCTGTTCTGTTGAGAGCAGCATAACCAGAATACAATGAAGACAGTTTTTTTCAGCCCTAGTTAGGAAGCCTTCAGGCTGGGTGACTCAGAAACTGTATCTTTCTTTGATCTCACATCACAAAAACAGCCATTGAAGGTAAAGCAATTCTTGAAGAACAGGCTAAGGTTAGCAGGAAGTGCCCAAACCTTCCCAGAAATCGTTCCAGAGCTCCGTCATACTCTTGCACAAGAGTGCAAAACCAGATTAACTTCATGCCACACAGCAAGGCTCATTTGTGCACACACCTCAGTGTACATTCCCACCTGCCCACAGCCTCCCCACACGGTGATCCTATTGGGAGAGACTGGACTATGCCAATACTGGAAGAAAAAAGAACAGTAAAAAGAAAAGGAGGGAGGCATGACATTCCAATTAATCCTACCTGCTTCTGGACAAGCAAACCAGAAGTGTGTGAAAATTGTAAGAAAGTGGAAAGCCAGATCTCTGTACAGAGCACTTCAATACCCTATTTCAGACTTTTCAGGGAGAAGAAAAATTCAGATAGGTAACTGATACAATCCAAAAACCTATAAAAAGAAAGAGAAGAGGGGACAGGGAGAGAGACAGATAAGAGAGGAACAGAGAGAACAGAACAACAGATACAAAGAAAAGAATGTTACCTACTTTGATGGATTTAATAACAAATTTGAGTCACCATAAATTTATGCCATGAATTTTACACATCATAGTTCAGTACATTACTATTCATTATATGAGTGAAGTTAAATGAAAAGCATTAGCAATTAAGGTACTGCAAGCTTATAAAATAAACTACTTATATTGTTTATAACTCTAACAACTTATTAAATCCTATGCTGTTACCTAAACTATAACATTATTTAATGAAATAGCCACTATAAATATATGACTGTTCTTAAATGCACATAGAACCAAACTGGGGTCTCAAATCTTTTCATATTCAGGCCTCACTCTTCCAGTTCCGCACTCAAATGTATTCTCATGTGGCAGATGTAAACACCTTGGCACCTGTTGCATCTTTTCCTACAACACTGAATTAAACATAATAAAACTTAAAACTCCTGAAAGACCTCTCTCATTTTGAGGCAAAACATCATCATAAGAGGAAATGTTGGAATACTGCTAAATGCCCGTGAATCCAGACTTTTTTTCCCAATGTCTAAATACGTTCTGGATTTTAGCACAATTTCTTTTCCTTATATCTTCTAGCACACTTTGAAAAATAAGTGATAGACAGACTATTTTGAATAGAGCTCAGCAAATGTTTTTTGTCTGAACCATGAAAATGAGGCTGGCACTCTTTAATTTAAACTAGGATAGAATTTAAATCAGGTTTTTCATTATCACTGTGGTTACACAACACCTTTCATTCAACTCAAAACTTAACTTCATGCTGTTTACCTTTCTTTTTGCTTTTCTTTCACAACATGGCTTAAATAGACAAATGGACCTTTTAAAAATAAGAAGGTGAAATACTCTGACACTTTAAAATGCTAAAACAAAATGCTTTTACACTTTTTGATTAAACCAGGCCAAATTCATGAAAAGCTTGTCTCTGTCTAAAACCCCTTTTCAATAATAATATGATAAGGTGAAAGGATTTAGCGTTTCATGAATAAACGTAATTATCAGTGCACCTCTATTTAAGTGATGATTTTTTAATTCTTTTTATTAGTCACTGGCATGAGAGGGAGAATATACTAAATTCTACTGGAGAGACTTAGTGGAGTATTTGGTTTTTTGCAGAGAAATAAACAACTGAAAATGAAATTATATCTCACCATATCTGCCAGAGAGATGTACAGGAACATTCCACCAGCTATAGCAAAGATGATGTTAGGAGCAAAGTTGTTGCCTACTAATATTCCAAAGGCCAACCCAATGTAACAAGAACATGCAGATAGGAAATTGAAAAACAGAGCCTGCCGAGTACTCATTCCTGCATTCAGCAAGATGACAAAATCCCCTAAAAGAATAAAAAAAGAGAAAACCATCTTCAGAAAATGATATTGTGGTTATTTTCTGATTTCAAAGGGAGTCTGAAGAAAACACATGATCCATATACACATTATAACCCTGTGTTGTTTCTCTTCATTCAAGTACGTGATGAGGATTTCCCTTCAATACTAAGGAAACTGAAATATTCTAAACAAATAGAGATGCAAGATTGAGGTAAGAGCACAGGAACTTACAATTACCTATGATGATTTTTGGTTTAAAAATTAATTAATACAACACTATATGCAGCATATTGAAACAGGACAATTAATACCTCTCCAATATACAGTCCCAGCTTCCACCCACCTGCACTTGGGAACTTCCTGTGCCAGATGTGTATTTTGGTGCTTGGGAACTTTTCAGTGAATATTTTTTCCACTAATTTGTCTAAACTTTCTTTCAACCTCTGCCAAATTTATGCCAGCATGACCACCTACAACAGTGATTTCCACAGCAAACAACATGTGCAATGAAGTTCCTTACCCAGTTCATGAGGAAACTCTTCACACAAGATGGCTATGGAGGTACTAAGCCCTTGAAGCAGAGACAAAGTGAAAGAAGCCCCAATAGCCAAGCCATCTATGAAATTATGTACGGCATCACTCAGTGTCACCATCCAAGCAATGGTCCCAATCTTTGACAGTGGACGCCCCTTAAGACAGTGGCATAAGCTGCTTTGGGTGGCTTCTTCCTGAAAAAAAAAATACAATAAAACAATTACACAAAATGTTGTGAAGAAGCCAATGAGCCACACTTCTGCCTTTAAATGAATGCCAAGCATAAACTAAAGCACTACTGCATACGGACACCAAATTGCTTGGTCCAAGAAGCAAATGGCACAGCAGCAGCACCAAATGCTTTCTGTATCAACAAGGTAACATGCAGGGCCCAATCACCTTTCTGACTGCAAAGTGTCACCTGGATGCCCTCCAGCTGAGGCAGGAAGCAGTTCAGGCCACAGTGGTCTGAATGTCTCTCTGGAGTCTCTGTCAGATAAAGACAGTCCCAAGCCTCCTCTGCCAGCTCTCTATAGGCATGTACAGTCAGAAGGATCTGATCTCAGCAACTGGCAGCATCTGTATTTGAAACAACTGGCACTACATCACCGTCTCAGAGACACACTCAGCTGCCACAGCAACAGAATTCTATCTATGTGATATATAGAATATGTCTATGCTGTAGAATATGTCTACAGTATAGACACATTCAGGTATTCCATAAAGTTTATTTCTAATTTTGGGCAATGATAATCAAGTCCAGCTATTCGAATTAGTTTCTATGAAGTGAATGTTTAATAAAAACAGCATTGGCTAATTTTGACTGCACAATTAAAGGCTCAGAGCATGAAATCAACAGGCTAATATAAAATTGCGATGCACATACACTCCAGGGATCTCACTAATTCTTCCCAGAAGTGGAAGTAATTTATACATGCGTGCCATGAAATAATGAAAAACCTGAAGCACATAAAAGGAACTTCCATTTTAACTGGGAGCACAAACTAAGCTCCCCTAAAAGTTCCTGGTGATCCATTTGATGAATTTCTGTACACACATACAGTACTTACAGAATATTTGCAAGCATTATAGTATTTCCCCCATTAAAAAAAAATTGCTTACAAAGCATTAACTAGTGCTTACTTACTGGAATATATAAGCAGTAATATATACATCTGTGTGCCTACAGACATACGTAGCACAGAAACACAGAATAGTTAAGGTTGGAAGGGACCACACTGGCTCATCTGGTCTAACCTCCCTGCTCAAGCAGGGTCATCTTATAGCACATGGTACAGTGGAATTCTCTACTGAGGGAGACTCCACACCCTCTCTGGACAATCTGTTCCAGTGCTCAGTCACCTGCACAGTAAAGCAGTTCTTCCTCATGTCAGGTGGAATTTCCTGTGCATCAGTTTCTGCCCGTTGCCTCATGTCCTACTGCCTGGAACCACTGAGCAGAGCCTGGTTCTGTCCTTTTCACACCCTCCCTTCAGATACTCATAGACATTGATGAGTTTCCTTCTCTAACATCTCTTCTCAAGGCTGAACAGGCCCAGCTCCCTCAGCCTTTCCTCGTAAGAGATGCTCCAGTCTCCTCATTGCCCTTGTGGCCTCTGCTGGACCTGCTCCAGGAGCTCCACGTCTCTCTTGTGCTGAGGAGCCCAGAACTGTGCACAGCACTCCAGATGTGGCCTCGCCAGGGCTGAGCAGAGGGGCAGGATCACCTCCCTCAACCTGCTGGCAATGCTCTTCCTACTGCACCCCAGGATACCAATGGCCTTCTTGGTCACGAGGGCACTGCTGGCTCATGGAAGGCTTGTTGTCCACCAGGACATCCAGGTCTTTCTTTGCAGAGCTGCTTTCCAACAGATCAGCCCCAGCCTGTGCTGGTGCCTGGGGTTATCCCTTCCCTGGTGCAGGATGCTGCATCTGCCTTTGTTGGATTTCAGAAGGTTCTGCTCTGCCCATCTCTCCAACCTGTAGAGGCCCTTCTGAAGTGCTGCAGAGCTCTCTGGGGTATTGGCCAGTCCTCACAGATTTGTATCATCAGTGAACTTGCTCAGGAGGCATCTGCCCCTTCATCCAAGTCCTTGATGAATAGGTTAAACGATACTGGGCACACTATTGAACCTTGGGGAACACTGCTGCTGACAGGCCTCCAATTACACCCTGACCCACTGAGATCTCCCTTTCAGCCAGTTTTCAATACACCTCGCTGTCCACTCATCCAGTCAACACTTCCTGGTTTTGCCTGTGAGGATTTTGTGAGAGACTGTCAAAAGTATGGTTTAAGTTCAGGCAGGCAATATGCACTGCTCTCCCCTCATCCACACACACTGAAGTAGAACGATATAGAGGAACAGCTCTTTGTCCTTATGAGAAGGCCAAAGAGTATTCCAATAAATATTCTTTAGTTATTGAAAACAACATTGCAAATTGTTTTAGCTTTGCCGTATGCAAACGCTACCAGGCAAGTGAATTTTGAACTTCAAGGAAATAAAATTATTAATAAATTCTTACAAAATCTTTAATGACAGAGCTATAAGGTCTATCTCATGATTTGCTCACGGGACTCTTATCTGACTACATTCTTGTACGTAGGAGCTGCCTCGGGACAGGACAAAAGTTCAGGTCAGGAGTTTCTGAGTCAGGTGCCTATTGCACTGCCCGGAACTTGTAGATAATAAACCCTTCGTTGAGTAGTGCCAAAACCACCACAAAGCAGCTCCTATTCAGTCCACAGGAAGTTCTGAAATTATACTTCTGTGATGCAAAAATGAGCAATGATATCAAAAAGTCAGGAATTTCCCTGCTGACTCAAACACGTAGGTTTTAGACTTGTACTACATGCTTGCCTTTAGTTTTTGCAGGCTTTCCTCTCAACATTTCCTCTAACACAAGCAGTGCCAATCATACTTTTGAGATTATTAATTTGTACCGGTACTATTTCTGCTTGAGATAGGATCACTTGTGAGTAACAGACCTCTCTCTTAATCCACAAAGACAAGCTGAATGTCACTTTAAGAAGTATTATGAAGCAAGCCACACAAAATACATGAGTATAAGAAAACCCAAATACAATTAGCAAAGCTCTTCCACCAATTCATCCAGCTTCCTGAGCTAAAGACCTGTTCCCTATTTTCTTCTGTTCCCTGGTGACCATCCTTCAAGCTGACTACAAAGTGGAGGAGGCGTTGTTCTGTAGATCATCCTGATTTCTGCCTAAAGCACATCATCTTTCTTGGACATGTTTCTAGCTTCACTGAGGAAAGGGAATTTGATACAATGCACAAATTTTCATTTTAAATAACTCACCCATTTTTTTTTCCACCAAAAAGAACATCTTGAGTAATTGCAATTAATTTAGGGTACCAGTATTGATTGACTTCTAAAAATTACATTCTTGATCCAAATTTTCAAAATGCAGAAACAACTGTAGTTAATAAACTAGGAATCAGTTTCTGAGGGGCTTCTGTAATATTTATATGTATATATATACACATATGGCCATCTGCCATTTACGTTTACTGTGTAGTTCTGAAGTATCATAATTCTTGCCTGTAATCCATTCTAGATAATGTCTTGACAACTTCTCTAAATTATACAAAGTACAATGAAATTGCTTTTCTGGATTTACCTTCTGAACTTTGTTAGATCATGTATCCAGTAGAAGTAGATGAATGAGTAATACATATTCTTCATGTTTAATATAAGGCAGACTATATAAATACCCTACAAATACATAGGATTTCAAAGCAAGAAGTTAACAATGTCTGTCTCCGCTGGACTATTCCCACTTGGCCATGGTAGTTTAGCAGACATCAAAAGAGAAATGCTGTCTAAGGAGCTCTGTAATACCCAGGTTTAATTTTTATTAATTATTAGTGCAGTTCTACATCATTTGTATCTCCACAGTTTATGGTAAACCAAAGACGTCCTTGGTGTTTTTGCTCTTCGAAACACAGCGGGTTTTTTTTAAAAGTAATGTCCTCTCCTTCATTCCCAAACTTAAGAAATTATACAGAGACTCTCTTATTTTATCCTATGATATCTCAGATTACTATTGCTATTTTCAATGCATCTCTGATTCCCTCAGACCTGAACCTGACATGTCCTCTGGAAGTGCCCACAGGACCAAGAAGGAACCCTGACACTGCCTCCAGGCAATAAATAAAGGCACAGTAAAGTTTTGTTATACAACCCCAACAATGTGCACTCAAGAACAGAGATGTTTCAGCAATGTGTCTCTGAAATAACTTTCCTTCAAAGTTTCCGTTGTCAAGCCGTATTTCAATACATAGTAGATACAAACTTTGGGTAGAGCACAAAGGTTTCCAAGGTTGCACTTACGGCTGCAAGTGAAAACAGAAAGTGGGTGACTAATTAAACATTTACTCTGGCAGTCAATCTCTTCTGGCATAAAAGGAGAGAATATAGCTGGATCCCCATGGCTGAAAAGTTACCACACCTTGGCGCCATCACTTGTTATTGGAGAGAAGAGACTGACCCCCACCAGCTACAGCCTCCTTTCAGGCAGTTGTAGAGAGTGATAAGGTCTCCCCAAGCCTCTTTTACTCCAGGCTAAATAATCCCAACTCCTTCAGCTGCTCCTCAAAGGGCTTGTGCTCTAATTCCTTCACCAGCTTTGTTGCCCTACTTAGCACATGCTCCAGCACCTCAAAGTCTTTCTTGTAAGTGAGGGACCCAAAACTGAACACAGGATTCGAGGTGCAGCCTCAGCAGTGCCACAGGGGAATGATCACTTCCCTGGTCCTGCTGGCTGCACTGTTTCTGATACAGAACAGGATGGCACTGACCTTCTTGGCCGCCTGGGCTCACATTCAGGCACAGGTTATCTGACACTGACATTCCCATGCAGCCAGCCTTGGCTTCAGAGTGGATTTGATCCTGCTACTTTCAAGAGGATTTCGTACAACGTATTCTCTTCCTGGATTTTCAGAAATGGAGAGGGAGAGAGAGTGAAAGGTGTGAATTTTCATAAGAGCAGTAAGTAGAGAAGAATCTTTGTCAAATTTTAAGCTCTTGAAGTCAAAGCTGCATATAAAAGGAGATGTGAGGGTATTCCAGA
The DNA here is from genome assembly GCA_013397115.1 of Edolisoma coerulescens. Taxonomy (NCBI): domain Eukaryota; kingdom Metazoa; phylum Chordata; class Aves; order Passeriformes; family Campephagidae; genus Edolisoma; species Edolisoma coerulescens. The sequence goes on along the minus strand of VWZW01007353.1, from coordinate 220,696 downwards.
AGGGATCCTGGGGTGACCTGCAATACTTCATGATCACGAGCACTGCATCTAAACTAGCTGCTAGCAATGAATCCTATACAGTTACATTTTAATACTACAATACATGGTATGATTTTGTCATGTTCACGCCATGTAGAAGCAGATGGCTAGCCAAAAGGTAATACTGGAATAGCTCCAGAGAAAACTTCAGGAGCAGAAGACACCAAAACAGCATCCATACCACTGGAGCTGACTGTCTCTGCAGAGAGCAGAGGGTTCTTTTATTTGTTTTATAAATCTACAAAATACGACTTACTGACATGCATAATACTAATTCCCTCCTGGTACCCATGCAATTTTAGTAATTAAGTATGTTTCTTCTAGTTTTTAAGATGTCCATTATCTACCACACTTCAGGACATTTCCATGGTAAGGACAAGTACAATTCTGGTGTTTTAAACTGTGCGCATCAAATGCCCTGTGAGCCTGCAGGGTCAATGCAGAGTTCCCAGATTTTCTCCTGGTTGTTAGGGACTGCCTCTGGCTTACTCTCCTGCTTGTTCCTCTCTGTTCCCCACAACCAACTTACTGGCTGATAAACGCGGATGACAAACCAAAAATCTCTACTATGAAAAAAGTCTGCCTTAAGACATCTGAGATTTTTTTCTATGTGTTTTTAATTTTTTTAGATAAAGGACAGTACTGCTCCTCCCTGCACAGTACTGCTCCTCTCTGGACATGGAGAAAGACTAAAGAAGTATAAACCTTTCTCTTCCTAATTCCATTTTCTTCTCACTCAGAAGGAAGTTGTATTTGCAGTATGAAAACAAACACAAAGAAATACAGAGAACAAATCTGAAAGATAATAACACTTAAACCAGGAGGAGTGACTTCTGTCTCAACACATGATCTCCATGATTCCCACAGCATCCAAATACACTCCATTATCACAAGCAGTGCTCACAATATACTGCATGGAAGTTACTGTACTAGTTTTTCTCTTTAATCATTGATTCAGAGAAATCAGGTTCTCACACATAACAGCTTTATGTATTCAGGAACAAAATACAGATCATTTTGTATGACCAGCATTATCACAACAGTAAAACACACTATTGCTCTTTAAGCAAAACAGTAACAACAAAACCAAAATTAACCAAACTGTCTGATTAAATACATCTCTCTGTCCAACCCATCCCAACACTGGTATAACATAGCCCTTTTTGTTGGCTACAAATTGAATGCATCATTCAGCTTTTTTAAGCTTGCCCCAAATCCCTGTATTTTTTTCATAGGGTTCAACCAAATTATAAGCTGTAAGTTTACAAAAACTTGACAAAAGTAATAAAAATTCACATTAACTCTCCCCTCAGATATGCCTATATAATTGGCAGGGATAAAATAAATAAATAGACACAATTTTCCTACCTGTGCTGAGACCACACTGATGCTGTCAAAACCAAGATTTCCATTGCTCTCTATGACAGCTGAATTCGCATAACACGTGCCCCCATTGCTGGATGATGGTGGTTTGGGTGGGTTAGTCTTATCCTGAGAATGATTCCCTTCTCCATTTTCAAAGTAATTATGGCCCGTCTAGGTGACAAATAAATAAGTAGGTAGCTAATTAAAACAAAAGCAAAATAGCAAACATAAGACAATAAAGACAAAAAGAAAAAGGCAGGGGGAGATCATATTCCTGCTGCCTTGCTTTCAACACCAAGTGATTGTTGAAATCAGCAGCACTGAACATTTAATTTTTAAAATGAACTCCAAACATATCTATGTTCTGAACTTATCTCTTACTTTTAGCTAATCAAAATACGTGAGAGACTTTTCATTTTTATACCTTGATATAGAACCACCTCCCAAGCCAACCTGACAAAAAATGACCAACATTTGCTGGTTATTCGTGGTTGCTTGTCAAATAGAGCTTATTCACCTTTGTCAACTGTTTACACAAGTAAAAACAAATGCATTTTTCCTGTTTTTAGCTATTACAAACACGGGACAGTTGATCATCATAATTATCAGTATCAGCAACACTTTGGGAGGGGGAAACTTAAGAGAGGTTAGGGTAGGAAGACAGGGCAGTTTCCTTTCACCAGTAATAAGTAGGGAGGACCAAAAATTTTGAGGTGCCCTCCTCTGAGACAAATTCAGCCTCACTCATGTGAGCACACAGAAGACAAGTACTCTGATACAGGGGCAGAAAGCAGAGCCTGGGCAGTAGGAGACAGCTGCAGTGCTCACTGAAGCAGGTCTGTGCACCAGGGCATGGAGAAACACAGAGCTGAAGTTACTGAAGGCCAGAGCCAGGCCCTATCAGCACAGCTGCACTTTGCAGATGACCAAGAAGGTGTATGTGTCACACCGATTTCTGCTGCCCAAAGGGGAGCTCCAGGGGCAGACTCCATTCTCTCCACCTCTTACATAAATCCATGTTTTTCTGATGCATTTAGCTACCACAGCAATCAACAGCTCTTGGCTGTTGAGAGCAACTGGAGCATATACCAGCGAGAGCAGACCACACTCACATCTGGATTCCATTCCCAGAGCTGCTTGTACCTCCCTCAAAAAAGTGAGATTTCTTCCCCTATTCACATGGATTTTAAACAGATATATCAGAACACACAGTAAGGCTGAATTCCTAAGATAAAATAGAAAAACCCCCACATGTTTTATTCACCTAGCAAGTATCTCACAAAATATGACAGGTACTTTAAGGCAAGGCTCATTCAGTTAGTGATAGGTTTCATTACCTGGTTATAGAGCTTTAGTATCACTTTAAGAATCCTTTCCACAAAGAAGAGAATATAGAATCCACCAAACACAGCAACTGCTTTCTCAACATAGTTATCCACTTTTGGGTCAAACCCAAATGCCTAACAGTGAAGAAAAAGCAATGCAAATTAGTCTGTAATCTTGGTACATTTCCAGAAAAACCAACGAACAAATGTCACACCACACAGATACCCCTATATTATAAAAACTGTCTCTATACCAACCACCAGTTTCCAAGACCTGAAATTGTGGAAGATCCTGAGCTTGTTACATTTTTTAAACTTGGACGAAATGTTAACAGTGTAGCCTATTAAAATTCACTACAACTTTATCCCAGGTATTTCTCTTTCTGTTTAGAGGCAGAATAGCCCTTGGTCCTTCCCAATGAACAAGAAGACATGGATCTTGATGGCTCTGACACATTCCAGAGAGGGATCATAACTAACAGTACTGAAGCCCACACAAAACTCTTTGAAGACCGCAACCCACACACAGAACCCCACTGCAGCCTACTTTTAAAATGAATACACTTTAAAAATTAGTATGCAAACCAAATAATGATTCCCCTTGCTTACCTCTGGAATGAGCTGGAAAATTGCATTAGAAAAGAGAGTACCAATGGCCAAGCCCACAAAGTAAGTTAAAACCTTGGGGAAATATGACTTCTTTAAGAGAGGAGTTAAAACCAATCCCAGGAGTGATGCCAAGTTAATGATAGTCACAGCCAGGAACCCAAATCCCCAAACTGTGGATAAACAAAGAGAAATACAAAATATTTTAGTATAACACCCACTTCAGTCTGCTTGTGATTTCTCTAATTGCTAAATTGGCATGGAACTGGTAAAAGAGTGGTCCCTTTGTTGAAATAAAAACCCACAAATATAAAATTCTTAAATGCATAGGCAGTTAAGATGCATACCTGCAGAAAAGAAATATCTGAAAACACTTTCTGGGACAATGATATCAAAAATGGAAACCATGCTAGTAGAATATATGGGCTGGCCTATCTGCTGCTAATATAATGAGGTCTCTCTACTGTCAGTGAAGAGTAAAAATTAAGGCTTAGGCCAATAGGTGAAGCACCTATAGCATAGAGAAAAGACAAAATTTCTTACTAGTCCCAGAGTCAGATCCAATTGCCATTTACATCTAAGAAACTCCATCACAAAAAGATGGCTGTCTCGGTCGTACTAGACATAAAAATCCTTCCTGAAAAAGGATGACTCCTTCAAATCACCCTGAGGTGGTATCTCAGCTCCTAACACTCCTCCCTCCTCCTCTCATTCAAAGAAGTTCTGCTGGCTAAAAATGCTGCCCATCACTGTTTATCAACAGGTGAGGTGACAGATAGCTAATAGTTGAGACAATTATAATAGAGAAATGAAAGTGCATTAAAAAAGAGGTTCTAGGTGCAAAAAGAAGGCCATGTGATTTAGGTATGCAATGGGGAAAACCTTTCCTAAGAACCAGTACATGTACCAGGGTTCAGCATAATTTTGTTTCCTTTACCATAAGCATAATCTCAGATATTTAGTGTTCAGGCACCAGGACTTGCACAAATCCATACCATAATTATTCTGGAGCCTGAATTATAGGTTGGAGAGGTGTGGCGTGGTTATTGTTGTTGCTCATAAGCGTTTACAAAGCTGTGCCTCTATGGACAACTTTTTTTCCCGGTGACATCTCAAATCCTTGTGAGTACAGAGAAAAATTTAAAAGTTGCACTAAACGGGTCTACAAGGGTGCCCCAAGTGATGCCATGGAACTACAAAGTAATCCACACAGACAGAGGGTTTGTCTTTCAAGATTAACCACAAATAATAATCAATGCCAACATGGTGTTGCCTAGATGAGAACAGTTTCATATAACCCAGAACGCTGCACCATTATAAGCTTGTACGTAGGTAAGGAAGTTACCATAAATTCCTCTCTGCAGAGCAGCAACTAACAGATCAGATTATGATCTGATACTGTTTTCTGGAACACAACTGGCAAACACACTAAGCTAGATTCCTCACCTGCATCTGGGGTGGCTCTACTCTGTACAGTGTCACAACGTTTTTATAAAATGAATTTTATATTGTGTCAAGAACAGAAAGCATTAGAAATATTCAAAGCATTTGCAGATGTATCAATGCCAATTACAACATTCATTTGCCAATTTTGAGAGAGCTACATAGAGAGAGAAAAAACATACAACTAGATATGGGTAGATTCACTAAGCTACATAGATTAATTTTTATTAAACTAAATGACAATTAAGCTTGTAAATAAATTTTTGAAATAAAATTTATGATAAATGGGCTTCCAATGTCATCATGAGTCAGAAAACACTGCCTAGAGTTTGGGATTACTACAGAAGTACAAGAGTCTTTTAGTTTAGTGCATGGACATCTACACATACTCTGTGCAAAAATGTACATTTTTAACTGAGTCGACAAAATCCCAAGACGGCCAATGTTGCCAAAGTTCCTGCATTAAGGACTGTATATCACAATATCATGTATGCACTGCTGCCTTAAAATGGTTTTATTCATTAGGACTCCATCCACACCAGTTTTTTCATGAGTCCACACATCTCAGAAAGCTGGTTAGTCTGCTTTATGCAGCAGAGCAGGGCACTCGGACACAGTGTTGATTCTTCCCCTGAGACTGATGGCTCAGTCAATTTTTGCCAACTACTATTATTCTTTCTGTCTCTAAACTGTAGCCCCAATAAAGAGACAGCCAAGATACCCAAAGGCACAAGAAATCCAAAAAAATAAAACTGCAGGAGTGCAGGTAAGATGCAGATTTCTCGTGCTGCAACCAAGGGAGGGGCAGGGAGAAGGCTGCCTTGCTTATCTGGCTACTGGACATTGCTTCTGAGCTGGCCAGATAAAAGAAAAACAAGAGGGATGGTCTAAATAGCTCAGGAGGTTAACTGCAGGTCAAGGATTCCATGTACAACCTAAAAAAAAAAGAGAGAAGAACAGACCCTGCTCTCCAATGCAGATACTATGGTCTTCTTAGCGATATGTGTCTTCATATGATACAAGCAACCTAGAACAGTCGTGCTAAATTGGTGCCATGGTTTCAGTGATTACTCAATTAGAATTCCAATCTTTCACTGACACAGCAAAGTGCTATGTTTTAGCAATGATCTCCAATTCTTATTAAAGATGATCACCTATATTAATCAGAATTTTATTAACCCTAGTATTTCAAAAGTTATGAAAAGCACTTCTGTACCTCTTCTCACAAATACTGACATCCTAACTTTTAACATTAATTCAACTGACTCCCTTGGAACAGTAAATTTATTTGGAATACTCAAACAAATAAGTCATTACATATTTAAACCTTATTAGTGCAACAAGTGATTTCTTTAATCAGATAAATCTTCCCTGTCCAATGCTTTTTACTGCACTGTACAGTTCTGTGCACAATAAATACAGAAATAATAGTGAGAAATAGAAGAAGAAAGAAGATTAAGGTTACTTAACCATGTAATGATCTTCCTCATGGAGGGGTAATCACAGTAGATGACATGAAAGCAGGAGTCAGAATTCGGAAGGAATATGAGTATTTTTCCTCAGCAAACCAGTCACTGGCTTACCTGATGGTCCCCTTTCAAATAACTCCACTCAAATGCAGCCCAAGTAATTTTACCTTGACCTGCCTCCACACATGCAGATTCCACTAAGTCTCATTTCCCACTACAAATCATCTGCACAAACTTCCCTTCTGTACTCCCATCTTCTCTCCTATTAACCAGCTGTTAGTGAGAGTCCTTATGTTTCAAGACACAAACCATTATCCAAACAAGTCAGAAAGGCTCTTCCTTAAGTGGGCAAAATACTCCATAACTTGCCAGTCAGTTCTTTCACCTTTCTTACAACACTTTAAATAGATCACTGTCAAGAGATACCAATTTTGTTTGGACAGTCTGCTGACCTAAACCAGCAGTTTATGTTCCCACTTTGGAACCATATCCTCCCAAACGAGACACTCCTGTTATTTATAGATAAATGCTTACTATCCCTCTAAGAAAACTCCACTCCAGTCGCAGCATTAATGCAAGTAATAGTAACTAACCTTGCAAAGAATCTGGTTTAGATGTGTCCACAAAGATTTCCTGATGATCACAGGGGTGAAAAATCAGCTGCTGCAAAACAGCAGGACATATTGTAGAGAAGCTGGAATTTGATATATGACTGTTGTTCGGTATCCCATGCAAAGAAAAGATTTCTTCACTAGTCAAGCACTGAAACAAAAAGGGATTTTGACAACTTAATACGTTAATGCAAACCACAAAATTAAGACCTACGGTGAGAAATCCAAGAGTTACAACATGGAAGTACTGTAATGCATTTTCTGAGAAGTCTACACAGCATACATTGTTCATGAAAATACTGTGATTGCTTGATATGAAGCAGAAGTGATTCAAAGTACTTTAAGTAAGATAAATCACACATCAATAAACCATTTTTTAAGAGACATTTGCAGATCTTTAGCCCTATGAACTCAGGCAGTTAAACCTCACAATATATTTGGAAAAATAGCTTCAAAGTACTTAAAACCTCATGTAATTACAAAATAATCAAATTAAAAGCAGACTAGATACAGTTAAAATCTCCATGACAGAGCATGCCAGAAAATGATAGGTAATTCAGTGACAGCTTATTCATATAAGTGACCACTTCTACTTTACAACACTGCTTCTTATTTATCTCCCCAAATTAACTCCTTAAAAATGGTCTAAAGCTAAACATTTTTCATTCAGGTTATAGTAGTAACTCTTAATGGCAAACATTGTCTTGTAAAGCCATGAGATAAACTCCTGCTTGGGATCTTCCCTTTGCCTTTAGCTCAGGACATGACAGTGTCTGATGGGTCAACAATAAATGTACCTGGCAGTGCTAAATGAGGCCAGGGGCAAGGCAAGGCTGGTTCCTCTGTCATTTTCACCCAAAAAGATAAAATACAGACCACAAAATATCATAAAATATACACCTACAGAAAAATTGCGTGGTTTTATGTGAAATGTTCCAAACTACTGAAATCTTTCATCTATCACATTCTGTTCATTTACATTCTTTATTTCCTACAACAATAAGGGAAAGTGTTCTTTTTCTGGGTGTAAACAAAAGTTTTGTGCAGTTATTGCTGCACAACAAACAGATACCAGAGTTGAGTCTCAAGACCAAAAAAATGAAATATTTTCTTCTATTTGAGACATCAATTACAGCATAACACTTCCTGCAGCAAATCTCAGTGTGCTTGCAAGCAGAGACCAGTGGAAGCTTTAGCAAAATAAACACAAATGGTCACTCCCTGCTCTTCTCAGTTTCACTAGCCTTCAGATTCCACAGCACCTCTCCAATAATTCAACACCATTATTTATAAAGCAATTTCCTCCTAGAGATAAGCCAGAGCAATTGCACATCATTTGTTTCATCACAGCTGCTTCCACTCCTGTTAATAAATATTTTTGTTACTGTCCAAAAGGTGAAAGGCATGCACTCATCACCTGAATGTGACTTTTTGATTTGCCTGGAGGAAGAGAATATGCAGGCCAATTCAAGCAACTTTAGCTAAATTACATCCAGAACGTTTCTGTCCTTCCTCTTTAACCACCCAGTCCAGTAGAGCACTCAGCCACATGCTTGAACTTCAACATAAGTACAAATTTTGGTAAGGCCATGAGACCCTGAAGACTCAAATATACAGAGGCAAAGTGCATATAATTTCATCTTTCAATGTTAATGCTAATGTCAAAGAACTCTCACACACAAAATAAATATAGCTTATAACAGAAGATGGTTTTTTGCTTTAAAACATGTTGCTCCATTTAATCTACATGAAAGGAGTGAACAAAGAAATCATCACTGAAGATGCCAATACACAAACCTTTGGAGCTTTCTAAACTGGTTATGTGCCTAATCATTTTACTGTTAACTCTGCATTTTGTAATAATTCAAAATACATGGCTAACATGCCCACAGGAAAACAAAGGGAGGATAGTTGTGGTTTACAGGAATAGTTCCTGTATGGTGCTTATTACCAGCTCACAGAGCCATTTCTGGATGTCTGTGGTGAAAAGCCCTTAGAAAAACAAGCCAGTAAGAGCTGGCGATTTACACCATAACTATCTCTAAAAGAAATCACCTAGTATCAGCATTTTTAAATACCAATACATTTGTATGAACATTCATTCACATAAATCCAAACAATGTTGTAGGTAGGAAAACAGATTATGGAGAGAAAATAAATCAAACACAGCATAAATTAATAAACTTGACACTTGAAACTTTGCCTACACACAAACATGGAAGTGAGAAATACCATCAGAGAGGAGCTCTTTCATGCAAAATTGAAAAACAGCATTGTATTTAATTACTATTATTATTTTGATCAGGGACAAACCCAGAGGATAATGATTCTTATAAATGATTCATTGTTATAAGTCACCTCATACTCTCAGTAAACTCCTACATACACCCAAGAGGAAAAAAGCAAGCTTGCACGAGTTCACTAGCACAATTAAAGGATTAATTGAAAGACTGAATCTATCAGAAGCCTTGGACTGGAGCAAGGCGTGTTTGCACACTGAAAAACTCTGCATTTATCTTTTCAGGATGAATAAATACATTAACACAGCCACACTGCTGTAAAAACATAAGATATTTACTTCGTAAGACTGATGGATCATCTCATCAGACAGAAAATTCAGCCTCATGGAACAGGGGACTGAAAATGATGTCCTGACTCACCAAGTCTGCTGTCGTGTCTGTCCCCTGCTGTGCAGCAAGACCTACCACAGTGATTTTAGGTGAGGGGATTGGCTGTAATGTGGCTGTCACCCAGTGTTTAGCAAACAATTGCAAAAAACATATAACATAACTGATCATCCCCGAACTGTTAAGAAAATAATTTTAAAAATGCTTTCAACAAAACTGGGAAGGACTTAAATCATAGAATTTACGCATAGAATTAGTTACAAAATATTGAGACTTAGAAAATATTAAACCATCAACTAGGTTATTCAAACTGATGTTACTTTTACCCTGGTAAGGCTCTCACAAAAATGATCAACCAATATGGGATTCCTCTAACTGAAAAATTAACAAAAAATGCTACAGTAACAACCACCTTTTAAAAGCATCAGTCCCTTCTCTGATCTTCTGCTGTGTTCTTATCATTGCTCCACCTGTTTTATCTGTAGCATTCCACATGTGAAGCACTAAAATACCCAACAGCATCCTGCACTCCAGTTTCTAGATGTTGCCAGATTAAATACCAGCCCAGCCCACCCCAGGGCTGAGCAGTGGGTCCCACAGTAGCAACAGCAAACAATAAATGCAGTGAATGCCTATTTAACAAGCTTTTTTTTTTTTCCTGCTTTTTTTTTTTTTTAACATAGTCTGAGCCTGGATAAGGCAAAATAGAGACATCCAGCTGTGCCTTCCTCAACTTACTCGTAAGAAAGGAAAGCATCTAATGCTGAGGTGGTAACACCTTTGTGTCACTTAGGACAGGTAAAAACTGATACAGGTGATCATTCCTTCAACAAGCAGCACTCCATGAAAAAGTCAGAACAGATGAGGCTGCTCAAATGCACTTGCGTGCTTTAGGGATTTCACACACCCCATGACACGTGCAAGGCAGCTGTCCATGCTGGGAGCTGAAAACTGTCCACAAATACTGAAATTTGCTGAAAATGTTGTAGAAATAAGACACTTAAAGGGTACAAAAACTAAGCCTATATAGCATCTCACTGGCCAGGCCACATCAGGTCATGCAGTTGGATCAAGACCCTAAGCCACACTCTGTCACTCTTGTCTCCATTCTTTAAAAAGAAGTTGTAACTAGTGAAAAACCACCCAAAAAATCCTCAAATCAAAGAATATACTAGCCTGGTTCTAGTCTATCTACTAAAGTAACTAGATTTTGACTCATCCTGAGATGAAAGTTAATTATATCCGATTGTGAATATTAATAAAAAATTTTATTTGATTTTGTCAAAATGTTTTGTTTAAAAAATAAAATGCGTTACATTAAAACACAGTATTCAGGTATAACATCTGGACTGGCATAAATATAGATTTAGTGAAGTCAAAGAAGGAAATAGGAGCATGATTTTAGCTCCTACCAATTACATCAAAGCACAAAAAAAAGGGTGATGTTAACAAGCTTTCTTTCCAATGCCCATTTACCTTCCATGTATTTTTTGACAAAAAAATTTGAGCAAGTCATTTAGTCCTTTGGCACACATGTGTATGGCTACCATACTACTATGAATCCAATGACAGAAGATCAAGCATGGTTTCATAGTTTTTACATCTTGCTAATAATGTAAAATACAGAGCGAGTAACAAGCCATCATCTGTTAGACTGCAATTGCTAATTTTACCCCCATTAGTAAGACTAAAACATGTGGCAATTCCACTGTAAAATGGGGAAAACCAGCACTGACCAGTATTTGTGCTTGCTCAATTACCACTTATTTCTCTGACAAGGAGTCTTAGCTTACATATTAAGAAAAGGTGATAACAGAAAAATTGAAGAGCAAAGAAAATATAAACACAAAATAGAAAGAATTATAGAAGTGCATGATGAAAGCAAAAACAGACCAAAAGCACAAGAAATTGGTGACAGTGGTATCCAGAATTCCAAAAGTGTGCTCAAAAAATTTGGGTTTTTTTCTTCCACATAAATGTGTCTTTACAGACATCATAGGACAAAAGTTACCACAAACACCTACACAAGTATACAGATCAAACATTATCATCAACAAATTAAATCCTTTTTTACTCTCCCTTTTCTTTTTTAAGTCAACCTGGTATCAAAGGAAAACAGAAATCAATCCATCTTCTGGCTTACACACCCAGACTTTCAATCTTTAAGAAAACGGATGAAATTATCATGGATCTTCTCATGTGATTAATAGGCTTACCAAAATTGTTGTGAATGAGACATTAAAACTAAACACTAATACTGGGATAAAATTACAGAGACTGTTCCTTCCTGCAGGTGCTGTATCGCCTGTCCCTTACAGATCAGCTCTCCACTAAAAATTCCTTCAGGCTTGGGATGAGGGACTCTCTGAAGAGCAGGGGTATGTTACCTTGATTCAAAGAAAGGCCTGGAAGTCATCCCACTAGCTCTGGACACAGAAGTTAAGAAGTGAAAATCTAAGATAAACCTTGTGCCCTCCTACAGTCAGACACTTATGCAGCCCGAATGGATTCAGCCTCCTTGAGGAAGACCTGAATCACTCTCCAGAGGTATTCCCTTTCCTCTGTTGAGAATCAGCCGAGATTAGGCCTCTGATGCCTTCCAACACCCAAACTTGAATTAGGCCACTTCATGTCTTCTGTCATAACCAGCAGACACCCTGAATTATCAACTTGTGAGCACAAAGACTCACAGTTTTTAAAAACAATCACACAGGATTTACGTGGTATGAGCACGCATTTGCGTGCCCCACCTGCTCAAAGTCATGGACATACCTGACATCTATGAGCCATCAAAATGCACTTGCTTTAATGGTTCAAGCTGATGGAGCAGCCATAAGGCAAATTTCAAGAAAGAATACAAGTAACTCAGCAAAAAAGTATACACATTTCAGTATGATACCCTGGATATTATTCAACATGAACACAATTAGAACAGGCCTGTCAAAATTTTTTTGTTTCAGTTCAACTTCAAGTTACTTACGAGGAAAGCGTCACTGTGAAAACTATTTCTGGTAATGAGAAAGAGCATTACTTTTTTTTTCCCCTCTGTAGCCTGTGCCAAAGCCTGTGTACGAGAGCTACGTGCTTCTGCAGATGGAAGACCTGAAGGACTGAAGAATCTACTAATTTCTATGCCCTTTTAAAGAAAGCTGCTTTTCATAGCCATATTCAATACTGCAAACTTGTATTTAGCATGTGTGGCTGGGAATGTTTATGTTGCAACACACTGAGTCGGAACAGTGTTCAGTTTGTGAGATTTGGAAGTGGCAACTCCTGCAAATACTGCTACGCTTATACTGAATACTTCATTGATTTCAGTGAGTTAAGTACCAATTAAACCTTTCTAAAACAAAGAGAGCTTATTCAGGGTTTGTCTCCTTCACAGAACAAGCAGAAGAGCTACTATTCCATGTTTAAAAGCAGTTCTCAAAGCCCCTAGAGCCACCCCTCTTCTGTTTCTTAAGCAGTGGAATCAAACCAGAGAAAACAGTCATTCCTGCTTTCCTTTCATTTTTGTGACTAACTTTGTGTCTCTGATTTCTGAGCATATGGAAATCTCCAGCAATCTCAAGATTTCCCTTCAAGGAAAAAAATTCAGTCCAGGATGGTACAGGTGAGTGAAATTACACAGACTTTAAAAGTAGCAATGAGATCTGAGTTTCATATAGAGACATTTAAACGGACTAAAAATGTTTTAAAGAGAAGTTATATTCCAGTGATATCCAATCAGTAAATTAAACATCAGCTTTAAAAGCTTGGGGTAGGTTAATCGATGGATGTACACTTTGCATTCAACTTAGATAAAAGATGCGAAAATTTCTGGAAAAGTTTCTTTACACAAGCAGACCTGTTTGTATAATCGAGTTTGTGCTGTCTCACGACAGCTGTCTTTTAACAACTGTTGAAGATTTGCTTATTCAGCTCTCGGAGGGAAACACTAGCCGGTTCTCGCACACTCCTTGCTGTCGGACAGATGCTATTTTACCAGGAAAAGTGACAGTTAAGAGCCGAGCAGCGAGGACGGAGAGCTAATCCCGGGGCAGCCCGCGCCGCAGCAGCTCCCCGAGGGACGGCAGCTTCTCCCGTGCCGCAAGCTGCTCTCACCGGAGGAGCGGTACCTCTGCCCGAAACGCCAACCCAGAGCCCCAGCAGATATTTGTTCCCTCCTTCCCTCCCTCCTCCCCGGCTTCACCGTGAAGAAACACGAGGGCGGCGAGACTTAAGACACTCCGGAGCTGCCCAGCCGGCCCGGAGCCCTCGCTCCTGGACGTTTCCATCCCGGCCG